>ML790261.1:311663-329564 GCA_009831015.1 Picea engelmannii | reverse complement strand
TTGTTGGGTTTTCTTCCCCTAGAGGGTTTCCCAGGATAAATGTTGTGTCTCTTGTGATTGTGTATTTCTCAGTGATCTTGGATTATGCTATTGTTATCTAATGAAATGCAAACATCTATAATAATGGCTTAAACATTAACACACACTACGAGGCAACCTATAATCACCTCACATGTCATTTGTTAGGAGCAAGGTGGATTAGTCACAAGGAAAAGGGTGCAGCCATGAGGGTCGAGTTTGGCCAAGATAATGGGCAAGGCCCATCATTTTTTCCTCCTAAAGACTCGAGAGACACCCAAGGTAGAACTAAAGTTTTTTAGCAACAATAAATCCACGATGGGCAGTGAAGGACATTATGGTTGACTTAGTGGAACAGATTGGTGAGTTTGTGGAGAACGTGAACAAGAGGATTTCCATTTTGGGAGGGATCCTCTAACTGAAGATTAATGTGGACAACCAAAAATGGAAGGAGATGTTTACTATGTTGAAGGAAATTTTGTCAATTGTCTCTAAGAAGTGGGATATAGGAAAATTGGTTACTCCTACTCCAAAGGATGGAAAGGATCACATGGCAATGCACTTCACACAAAGATAGTCAACAAGTTGAACAACATTGTGGAGGTGATAGTAGACTTAAATATAATGAAAGAACATATCCTTTGAAAGCACAGAATCGGGGAACTCTCTGGGTGAGTAGGACTTCAAGATGGGGCCAATCGTTTCATGGAAGACACTCCAAGGAAGACCAATATCAATGTCTACCTGGGTGGGATGAGCACCATTGTTAAGTTTCCTTTTGTTTTCTTGATATGACTCTAGGCATAATTTCGAGTTTAAGATTTGTTGCATGGACTTTTGGTATATGTTAGGTCAATATCAATATGGTAGTGATAGGGAAAACATTTTATGGCATGACAATGAGAAAAATTTTGAGTCTAGACATGCTGAATTTAGTTTTGGAGTGTACAAAAATATGGATGATGAATGTTGTTGTGACTTCTTGATATACTAGAGGAAGGGAGGAAATGTTAAGTCAAAGCATCTTGGCTCAGTCCCTAATTCCATGAAAAGCTTGTACTTTTCCATATCATAATAAAAAAATTATTGTATTTACCAAAACAAAGTTATCGCAAACAGGATTATGATCCAATGATGAGGATGGTGGCAAGTTAGGCCACCCACCAAGGTCTAATTCTCTAAAGGCATGTTTCTAGTGGTTGGGGCTAGGTGCAAACCCTGGGTAACTTAGATGGAGTAGTACCCCTTGTCATAGAAGCTTAGCCGAACAAAAGCCTTCAAATTGTTCGAGAATGTGAGATCTGTCTTTCGTAAGCCAGCTACATGGAACACTGTGCTTTACCCCTTTGAAGGGCTTGGCATGCTTGTGAGAGAAAGCCGATAGTAAGGAAGCATTCACAAATAAAAATATAAATAAATAAGCTATCAAGCAACACACGCATATGACATAATAGATTGGACATAAAAAGGATTAGGAACTTTTCCATGTTCTCTTCTATTTGCTATGAATGAAAAGAAGTTCGAATTTATGATCTGACCTTGGTAATAACGCGATACGACACATAAGCTTGGACTCCATTGCCCATCTTAACAGGATCAGTAACCGAAACTTTCAAGAAGGGCTGAGTAGAGGGAGACATTGCAGACCCTACAGAACTCCGTTGCTGCAATTATCATCCACATCTCAAAATGAATACAGAGCTAACTTTATCCAAACGCCAAATAATAAAATCCAGCCTATCTTTTGTCAAGCCGTTAGCAGATCTAACCTATTTTCAAGTAAAACACTGATAAACTAAATCGAACAAGCTTCATTGAAACAAAATAAATAACATCGCCCGTGTTTATTCAAATCTTTACAACCCCCACCCCAAACCAAAAAAAAAAGATTAAGAAAATGGCAAATCCATCTTCTCTTCACTAAAACTCCAATCACTAAAACTCCAAACAGACAAAATCCGATCCATATTCTTTCCAAATGAAAATACCGAAAACAACTTCATATTCATTGAAACCCCAAATAAACACTATCCGGGCCATCTCATCGCAACCTTGAATATCCCCCCCTGAATTATTTCACGATCGAATCCCCAAACTGAAATAATATTAAATTCTTAAAAAAACTTCAACATAACCGTCCCCTGGCACACAATTTCAGACTTTTAAACCCCAAGATAGCAAACCATCTGAATTGGCCCAAATCCCATAAACCAACATTCAATAACAAGCCGATCTAAAAAACACTTTCCCGGCACTATTAATTCATGCCGAGCTTCAGCTATTGTGCATTAGATAAGTAATATCTTGCGCCGTGCCCCGGATTTGCCCATAACAATCAGTCACAGACAGCCCTAATTGAACCAATACCACAATCCCCGCATTTTAACTTCGAGTGATCCACAATTAAACATGAAGTGACTCTAAAACCAGACCAATCACCGTAAATTGGTAGAAAATACAACCCAAAAAATTTAATTACACCCCCCGAAAGAGAGGTTCTGACGTACCTTAGAAATCATGTTTTCTTGGTCCAAACTTCTCCGATATTACAGAGAAAATTAAGGAATATTTCAACAATTGAACGCTTCAAACTCGTTACAGTCAATCTGTAGCAGCTCTGCGCGAAGGAAATGGAAGGAAATCGACAGATACAGAGTAGAAGATTAATAGATAAAGTACGACTTGTAATAAAGGACTGGTCATTGCTTTTCGTCTATGAGCATGGTCTTTGAATTTTTTAATATTCAATTACAAGATAAAAAACGGTAATTTCTATTTACTTGCACGACCGTCATACCCCTATAATTTGATTGTTTTATTTGATGGCGCTAGTGGTGAGTCTATGGTGGGAAGAAAGAGTATGTATTTTGTGCTCATTCCGAAAAGTGGAAACACAAAAACATTTCATTTTAGAATGTGAGGCCCTCAAAGACACCAGGGAAAATTATGCAGGTATTCTGACAGCTAATTCTTGAGATAATCTATTCAGCAAAGAGTTTGTTGAGAAGCTGGGAGCGATTATTGTAAAACTTCACAGGAAAAGGGCCGAATACAAAAGCTAGATGGAAAAACAATCTGTCCCATAAGCTATTTTTAGCCTCGTGGACGTTAAAAATACTTTCTTTCTTTCTTTCTTTCTCATCTTTGGGACCTTAATTTCATCTATGCTATGAGGGGAGTGAAGGTTTTGGAGGTTCCACGGGGAGGGACTTTTGGAGGGCCTAACCCAGATTGTCTTATTTGATGACAGTAGTGGTGAGTGTATGGTGGTTGTCTCATCTTCTGGATCTTAACTTCATCTATATTATAAGGGGAGAAGATTTCAGAGGTTTAGATAGTAGGGGAGAGAGATTTTTGGAGGGCCTCATCCAATTTTTCACCATATATTGGTGTGTGTAATGTATTAGCTTGTTAAAAGGTGGTGTCATTATTGTACTTCGCCTTGAAAATGAAGATATCTTATTTGAATTTTCACACAATGGGTTGTTGCATTAAGTTACTTGTTATTGAGCACCTATTGCCATGTGTTGGATCATTTTCCTTGCAATTTAAGAGAATATTTGTATATTCAACATAGCCTTGGACATAAGCTTAGAAGTGATTACCGGTTGTAGGACTTTGAGGTTGTTAAGCATAAGTAAAAAAGAATTAAATTTATTTGGAGTTTGTGGATTGGTTTCCATATGTTTAATTCGATTTTAGGAAACTCACAGAGATGCTTCCTTATACCCAAGTGTCAAACATCCATCGCTTATCAAGAAGTGAGACATCAAGTCACTCTATATGGCAGATGCCATCTCTAACCCAACTTGATGGCCATGATGAGACCACTATTTCACAGGATAAAACACACCACATTCATGGTAAAGATTGAACCTTATTGGGAGGAATATCACCAACCTCTCTTAACCAACCAATGAAGCCCCTAATGGTTTAGGTCAATTTTATTTGTCTCTCCCAAATATTTAAATCTCGTTGGTTGTGTCCAATAGGATCATAGAATCAATAATAATCGGAACAATAGTTATAAGCCTTGTTTGAAGAGGTTGATATATAGAATGTTTGGAAACAATACTCATTCAATATTTGAACACTTAAATTTTAACTTTGTCGTCAACAAATTGGGCTAATGCATTTACAAGACAACCTTAAAAAATTTTAACATGTTGGACTAGCTCGAGTAGTTAAGGGATTTGAGCTTCATGTAGGAGGCTCTTGGAGTCAATCCCCTTGGCTAGCTACCTCTATTGTGTGCTTCACTCGATGTCCCTATCAAGTCATGCATTGTAATTAGCATTGATGGGTTTAAATTGGGTACCATCCATGAAACACAGGGAAGTGCCTAGGGGTTTCTCATGAAAGTGCCTAGGGGTTTCTCATGAAAGTTTCCTTGGAAAAAATCAAAGGCAGCTTAAATAAGCATCTTCTTTTGGTATTTCTCAATGTTTTTTATTTTTTTGTGAAGATCTATGAACCTAATGTTGCATTAACACAGTACAAGAGACAACCTTTCTGCAGCCTTATCACCTAAACATGTCCTCTATAAGGTTTGAACATAGATCTCCTTTGAGAAAACCCAAAACTTTCACCAATTGTTGATCCGGATTTTATGAGCAAAACGAAATGAATACAGACTATTAAAATATGCTTAACACAGAATAATAGAGATACAGTAAAATTGGTTTTCTATTCAATAAGGAAATAAGTTGAAACTGTAAAATGCAGCAGAAAACAAGCTTGTTGGAATGGTGGCGGCTTATCTCTAAGAAGAGATGTGAAGGTTGTGCTCATTCGCAAGAAGATGATTACAATGAGGCTTTGAAGGCCTTTTTACAATAAACAAGAATGTCAAAAACCCTAGACATCCAAAAACCTAATCCTAGGAGATGAAGCGCCAAAAGTCATGTGGGCCCTGTTTGGGTAAGTTAGTACATCAACTTCTCGGGGTCGTAACTTTTGCATACGATCTTCATTTTAGGCGCACAATAGCCCGTTGGAAAGGTATCGTCGAGAAGATTTATTTTAGGGGCTCAATCTAAGCCTTTGGCTATCATTGAGAAGCTAGATCCCGAAAAACCTTCATTTAGGCCTTCAAAATGGCCCAGGAAGTTAAAAACTGCTAAAAATAGTAAATTGCCAAAATTGCCAGAAAATTGTTTTAAGCGAGTTGGAAAAGATGGGTGGCCACCGATATCCACCTAGATCAATCCTCCCTCCTTATGAACCAATGGTCTCCAGTGCGTTGAGTTCCCCCATCAAATGAGGAAATTTCTGTTGAATTTGGCCCTAGGTGAGCCACTTGCCTTGGTGCAAGAGTTGCCCTGCTTTAACGACTCAATAAAGATGGATCCTTTGTTGTCGAGTGCTCTTGATCTGTGTGTCCACAATCTGGTCACTATATGCCTATTGCATGCAGTCAGGGTTGAGCTATGTTGGTTTCAACAACTTTGTTATCTCAGAGGTGTCCAATAATGGTGGGAAATCCGGTCGAAGGAGAACCACATTGAAGACTGGGTGCAAGACAAGGAAAGGGGGAATGTTGAGCTCAAAAGCATTGTCACCCACAGCCTTGGTGATGGTGTATGGCCCATAACGGAGTGGGTGAAGCTTTCGATGGGGCCTTGTAAGGCGTTCTTTCTGCAAGTCCAGCCAAACTTTGTCTCCCACCTGAAACTTATGTGGCACCCGATGTTGGTCATGGCGTTGTTTATACTTGGCAATAGACTTCTGTGGAATATCCTAAACCTGTTGGCGGATGTACTAGATCTGCTCAATGAACCGGGTGGCTTTGTCAGCTTATGGTGGAGCAAGGGACGAGTCGGTCGAGGTGGTCAGCAGGGGTAGTGCAACATCCATGGGGCCCAATGGTTGGAATCCCAACCCCACCTGAAAGGGGTTGTGGCTAGTTGAGCTATGCAGGGCTCGGTTGTAGCTATGTTGGACATAGGGAAGACTCTCATCCCATGTGCGGGGGTGTTTTGAATTGTACATGCACATGATATGTACGATCATCCGATTGATGACCTCAGTTTGGCCATCTGTCTGGAGGTGGAAGCCAGTGGATTTGGTGAGCTTGGTATTCAGTAGTGACTAGAGGCTCGACCAGAATGTGTTGAGGAACCGACTATCACGGTCTCAGATAATGGTTTGTGGGATTCCAAAATGTACCCATACTCGTTCAAAGAAGAGATTGGTAGTGGCTTCTACTGTGATGTTCTTCTTGTAGGCAGCTATAATCGTCATCTTGGAAAAGAGATCAACAACAACAAAAACACAATAATTTCCCCTCTTGGTGGACGGGAGGCCTGACATGTAGTCCATTGAGATGGATTCTGATGGCCTGTCAGGAGTAGGCAGAGGGGTGTACAGGCCATGTTTCTTAGTGGTCGGTTTGGCAATAGCGCAGGCGATGCTGGACCTGATATACTTGCCAACATCTTGTCGAAGTTTTGGCCAGTAGAAATGTTTTTGGAGCACTGCCACTGTTTTTTCGACGCCAAAGTCTCCTGCCACCCGACTGTAGTGAGCTTCCCAAATCAGCTTCACACCCTTGCTTGATAGAACACAGAGATGGCCCAAACGACACAACAACCCGTCTTGAAGATGGAAATTAGCGACCACTGAGTTGGCGCCCAACATTTGGTAGGTGGTTGAGAAGTTAGGGTCTGTCTTGTAGAGGTGGGACCATCCGGAGGTCTCGTGGCTGCAAGAGTCTAGCACTGTGGTGAGTGTCACGACTGAAGGTCGGTTGAGGCAATCAACAACTCGATTGGTACTTCATGTTTTATACTTGATGTTGAGGTTGAACTGTTGTAAGTATGTGGACCACTTCTGATGGCAATCATTTTACAATATTCCTTGGGTCTACATGAACTGTAGTGGCTTGTGATCAGTGTGGATGATTGTCTCCTTCCCAAGAATATAATGTCTCCACTGGCGGCAGGCTTGCACAATGGATTACATTTCTTTGTCGTAAGTAGGGTACTTACAGACAACATCTGATAGTGTCTCACTATGATATTCCACAGGGTGGTCGTGTTGAGTGAGGATGACACCCACAGCATAGTCTTCAACATCTGCCTCGATCTCAAAGGGATGTTGCAGGTCCAGTAATGAAAGTACTAGGGATGAGCACAAATGCTTCTTCAACTCATTGAAGGCTTGTTGTTGGGACACGCCCCACACAAAATTTGCCTTACCGCCACCCATGGTTACTTGGTTGAGGGCCCATGCTATATGAGAGAATCCCAACACGAACCTGCGATAGAAATTGGCGAGGCTCGAGAAGCTCTGAAGTTCAATGAGTGTGGTTGGGGCTGGCCAGTCACGGATGACCTAGATCTTGGTTGGATCCACATGCACACCATGTCGATCAACGATGTAGCCTAAGTAATGGACCTTGTCCATGCCGAAGGAGCATTTTTCCAAGTTTGCATATAGTTTGTCCTGCCGCAGGGTGTGCAGAACCTGTTGAATATGCTGCAAGTGTTCCACCCAAGTCTTGTTGTAGATGAGGATGTCATCCAGATACACCAGTACAAAAGTATTGGTGAAAGGTCATAGGATATCATCCTCGTAAACGTTGTTCGAGCATTTGTCAAACCAAAGGGCATGACCAACCATTCAAAAAGTCTTGACTTGAAGGTGGTCTTCCATACATCTGTCTGTTCTATTGGGACCTGGTGGTAGCCAGACTTTAGATCAATCTTACTGAAGTATTTGGCCCCCATGAGCTGATCAAGGAGGTCGTCGATTCGGGGAATCGAGTACCAGTTTCAAACTATGATTTTATTCATGGCCCGGTAATCAATGCAAAGTCGCCAGGTCCCGTCTTTATTCTGCACCATCACGATTGGGCTCCCACAAGGCGATGAGCTCGGACGTATGTGCCCCTTATGGAGCAGTTCTTGGATCTACCTCTTGATCTCCTCGTTTTCCAACAAAGAGCGGCGATAGACTGGCCCATTGGGTAGCGGTTCACCTAGGGTCAAATCGATGGGATGCTTGACCTAGCAGTGTAGAGGTACCCCGGTGGGAGAGGAGAAGATATATGAGTATTCTTCTATGACCTTATCCACTTGCTTCTGTTGTGTGGAGAGATTGGTCGTGAAGGCCTTGGACGTGGCTACGATCTTTTTCTCACTCTAAGAGTGAATCACGAAGAAGACAAATTTCTCAGTCTGACAGATGACTTTCCTGCATTGCTTGGCAGAGATTAAGGAAATAACACTAGGAGGGACTGCCTCAGGTATCCTGTACAATTTTCTGTTCAAAGTAATAATAACACTGCGAGGCCTAGACTCATATACAACATGGCGTTTCCATAAATAAGGTTGGCCCAAAAGAACATTACAAACTTCGAGAGGAGCAACGTCACACAATACCTCATCTTTGAAGGGCTTGATGTCGTACGACAGTCGACAATGTTGGTTGATGCGGAAATCACTTCCTTGGCAGAGCCATCCAATGGTGTAGGGTTGTGGGTGCGACATTGTCGGCAGGGCCAGCCGCTTGACGACCTCTGCTGAGATGAGGTTCTTATGGCTACCGCTATCAATGATGAAGTGCAACGGTGCCTTTTACCCACATCTGTGAATGGAAGAGGTGCTCGCCTTCTTTTGGCTCCTCTGGTTCACCAGGCTGGAGCTTGGTGGTAGCAACAGTGGCATTGGGTTCTGCGTCAATGATTCGTCTTCCCCTTTCTAGTTCTGACTCTGATTCAGAACCCGCATCTGATTCAGAGGCTTTCACTTCGGCCACCAGCAATTTCTTTGAGCGGTAATCAACATTGTTATGCCAAGAACTCTTATGGAAGTCACACCACTTCCCTGTATCTTTCTTTGTCTTTCCGGTGTCCTTCTTTACTTGCGACTTGGACTGGTTATCCTGATATTGTCCATCTTTGCTTTTTCCTTTGTTCTGTGGGTTAGGTCCGCCCCTTCCTGGCTTTTTCTATGAGGGGTTCCCAGACCCAAATTGTCGTGTCTTTTGTTTGAGCTTCTGCTCGATTTTGACGGCATATTGGTAGGTCGCACCCAAGGATGAGATGTTTAGAAATTCCATTTCGGTCTGGATGTATCTATGCAGAGCACCGTGATACTTGAGCACCATATGTCGCTCTGAATCTTTGATACCCAGCTTGGTCGCAAGGTATGGAAGATATTTTTCAACTCTGGCACTGCTTGGTCTCTTTCTTGCCGCAGTGTGGTCCATTTGGTATACAAGTCGTCATAACTTCCGACAGGGCAATATTGTTCCTTAATAGCATCTCTGAAGGATTCCCAGGTGGTCGCAACTGTAAATAATGAGGGTTCCTCTGTTTCCTTTTGCTCACAGAAAGTTTCTCACCAATCTTTGACATGGGGAACGACTTTGAGGAGTGCAAAAGTAATATTTTCTCTATTCGAAAAGTTATGGGCAGAAAAATACCCTTCTATTAGATTCAACCACTTATCTACAACATCTACATATATATGACCTTCAAATATAGGAATATCAAAGTTGATTTGTACCTTGAAGGGGGCGACACCTCCGCTCGAGGAAGATGCGTCGCCTGCTGGTAGTTGTCGAAGGATTTGCGCAAAACTATCCATCATCTCGTTCCTCTGTTGTGTGAGGGCTTCCTCAAGCAACATTTTGAAAGGATCTCATGTCTCGTCACCTTTCTTTTCTCCTACCATTAGAGGTCGCTTGGGCGTGCGAGAGCTTTTGTCCTCAAGAGAAACAAGCTCGAGACCCAATTCTTTGTACCCTGACCTCGTTGGGGACATGCATTAAGACGACAAGGAGCAGACCACTTTGATACCACTGATTCAAATTTTATGAGTAGAACGAAATGAATACAAATTATTAAAATATGCTTAACACAGAATAATAGAGATACAGTAAAACTGGTTTTCTATTCAATAAGGAAATAAGCTGAAACTGTAAAATGCAGCGGAAAACAAGCTTGTTGGAATGGTGGTGGATTATCTCTAAGAAGAGATGTGAAGGTTGCGCTCATTCGTAAGAAGATGATTACAATGAGGCTCTGAAGGCCTTTTTACAATAAATAGGAATGTAAAAAACCCTAGACATCCAAAAACCTAACTCTAGGAGATGAAGCGCCAAAAGTCATGTGGGCTCCGTTTGGGTAAGTTAGTACATCAACTACTTTAGGTCATAACTTTTGCATACGATCTTCGTTTTAGGCGCACAATAGCCCGTTGGAAAGGTATCATCGAGGAGATTCATTTTCGAGGATAAACCCAAGCCTTGGCTAATTTTGAGAATCTCGATCCCGAAAAACCTTCATTTAGGCCCTCAAAATGGCCCTGGAAGTTAAAACTGCTAAAAATAGTAAATTGCCAGAAAATTGTTTTGAGCGAGTTGGAAAAGGTGGGTGGCCACCGATATCCACCTGGATCAATTGTCGTCGCCAATATTTACTATAACCCATAAATGCGTCACTACTTGGTATCTAAGTAATTTTTATTAGCGTTCTCATGGAGTTTCACTCATATAAAGTTGAGTGATCACCCATAAATACAACTATATCATTTGATTCTAGACTTAGAGCAATTCTTATTGTGGTGTCTTCGCATTCCAGAAATTCAATTACCATTGACTATAAACATAGATACTAAATCTAGAGCTAAGTAATAAAACATGCAATGAAGTGTCTACATATGTGATTCACAAGTTTATTTACATATGTTATTTTTTCAAATTATTACGACTTAAATTATGTAAAGAAATACCTTGGTAGGATAGCTTGAGTGGTTGAGTGCTTTGAATTTCATGCAGGATATCTAATATCGATCTTTCGAGTTGGATGTGTCTATTGTGTGCCTAACTCGACGTCCTTAACAAGTTATGTACCATAATTAGTGCCTGCAAGTTTACACTAGATACCATTCACAAAATGCCAGGACGTGTCTTGGGGTTTCCCATGTGAATTTCCTTTAATGTGTGTTTGTGTGTGCATGTTTGCGCGCGCGCTGTTGTAGGAAAATCTCCCTGCGGACAGGTAGATTGCCTCTAAGAGATTGACCCTAACTCTAGACAGAAAATGCTTAACATGGACACTGACTTCCTTTCAAATCCATCTAAACTAACACATGAGAAGGAAGGATGATAGAAGTACCTTTTATCGACGTTTGTCCCTGCACGCTCCTAGTTGCGCTTCGATCCTTTGCTTCTCGCTGGATCCTGTGGACAAGACAAGATACGACCACTTCCTACTCTATTGATATTAGCTTGAAAACAGATCTATCAATTAATGATAAGTTCATGTAACATTAGACACAAACTAGAAAGAAACAGGCCAAGCGTGTCATATTAATGAGAATAATGACAACAATGCTTACAATCGTAGATGCGAATGCGACAGCTTCGTCGGGTCCTCTTCGTCTAACCCTTGCCTGAAAGATCCACAACCTGGATAACAACAACTTCACTGATCACTCTCCTTTGGCTGACTGTGTGTTTTCTCCAAGATCATAATTTTCATACCAGCAGTTCTTCCCCTCAACACCACTTATGAGATCATAAGTTTGGTGTAATTCTCCATTTTGTAGTCCCCTTTCACCATTATAAATCTTGCTTATATAGCCTTGGAGAGGCTTCAACCACTTGAGATATCTTTGGGGAAGTTGAGGATTTGCCTCCTTCAGTTGAGGATCTGCCCTAAGATCATGGCTGGACTAGGGATTCGAATCCAACTACCTTCCAAGAATGAAAAGATGCTTCCCCCGTTCATCTCAACAGCTTAACAACTGCCCAGAATAGGTAGTGCTCCCTCAAAAGGGCCATCAGAGCGCTGTAGCGCTCCCTAGTAGGCTTTAGGGGGGCGCCAGCGCTTTCAAAATCTATAACGCTCCCTCAAAAGGGCCAAGGGAGCGTTATAATGCTCCCTGACAGTGTAAGGGGGAGTGTTGACGCTTCGAGATAGTGTAAGGGGGAGCGCTCCCCTCCAAAAACTCAGTTTTTGAGGTGCTTTCAGATGGCAAAAGGTTTGCAAGCCTGCTGACTCATTTCTCCTCTTCCAAATCAAATGTTTGAGGTGTTTCAAGTGTCTTTCTCATGTCGTTATAGGAACGACATAGGCATCATGGCAGTATGCTTCCCTGACACTTGCGACACTTGTGAGCAACATGCGACACTTGCGACCTTGTGAGCAAAATGCGACACTTGCGACCTTTGTAATGATGACACTTGCGACACTATCAAAGTGAGTAATTTTGATGTGTAGCACGCGCGTCGTAATCAATGCCAACAAGTTTACACTAGATACCATTCACAAAATGCAAGGAAGTGTCTTGGGGTTTCCCCATGAGAATTTCCTTTAACATATATAAGTCAATTGGGTTTAGCTTGGGTGGTTGGGACGAATGATTTTTAACCTCCCCACCCAGTTTCAATTCTCGCAAGTGACATGTTGAGCTCTTAACAAGTATATTATTGTAATGTCTTTCATCCTTGTTGTTGACCAACCTTGTGTCCTGAATATTCTAGGGTTTTCCCTAGGTACCATCCTCGAAATTAGGGGAAGTACTAAGGGGTTTTCCCCAGGCTTTATAACCTTGGAAAAAAGTAAAATTGCATATAAAATTACATATTTATACGTAAATGAACCTACAAAAAAAAAAAAAAAAAGAAGAAGAAGAAGAAGAAGAAGAAAATATATTATTTAATAAAAAATCATGCATTACTTAAAGCAAAATTAGGTGTGCATATTATATTTCATCAACCAAGTGAACAAGGAGACATTTCTTCATGAATTCAAATAAACATAACCAATGAAGAGGGTTCAACAGGATTTTCATTTAGAATGTAGATTTGGCATTAGGGAATTTGGTGGATAAGGGGAATTCAAATGTTCGTTTCATGGACTTTTAACTCGATGTCATTAATTTCAACTCATTTTCATTTTCAGTGCAAAGAGTAAAGATTTATTAGCATGGCCAAAGATTAGTTATTTTGGAGGGATTGCATATATATGAGGGTATAAATTTATCAACCTAGTTTATTCACTTACACCCAAAACGATGAATTTTTTTTATCATTTTTCAACCTACGATATAAACTTCAGTGTGTAAGGAAAAGTATTTTTTCAAGAAAAAATATTTATATTTGATCTTTCAAATATGAAATTGGAACATACATTTGACTACCTTGAAAGGCTAAAAAATAAGACATTGTCTATGAACTATCTTGCATCAATCCCTTTCTTTGTCCTAAACCAACATATTAAAGTCATTATAGGCTCCACAAGGGAAGTGCTCACAATTTTTTCATAAAAATAAAAATAAAAATTACAACCCTAAGGCTCAATCACTATACTAAACATAACAAAATGCAAAACAAAGTACTAGATTAAGACTCCTTTCAACTCTTGATCTGTAAACTGTCGTGGATATTCCACTGGAACAGTTCGTCACAACAAATCTTATAATATTCTTAAATCTTAAATTTATGCAGTTTATTTCCTTGGATATCTCATTATTATTATCTCCAATTTATGGCTTTATTTCAAGAAATAACCGAAATATAAAAATGAAAGAATAGACACAAATACACACCTTCCACATAAATGAACACAAGATTTGACCTGGGAAACCCAATACAGGAGAAAACCCAACTAGAATGTGAGGCATGTGCTTTGCTCTCTTTGCTTCAGTTATAAAATGCACATACAAAGGAACGAGAACTCGTTATGGAGTTACCATTTGGCATTGTGGCTTGAACGACTGCAACATAATCCTCATCCTCCTTTGCTATGCTCACAAAATACCACTCTTAGATGTTTTTCTCAACTATGGAACTAGATACAATGCAAGATAATGGAACCCCTTCTCTTCCTAGCGACCCAGTATTTAACATAGCTCAATAGCCATCTAGGGGTAGGGTTTTGACTTCCTAAACCCTCAATTGTTATAAGGTTTTGGACCTTCTAGAATATTCTTAAAAGTCCACACATGGTTATCCCCATATGCATGAGTAATAGGGGCTAATGTGGCATCCTCTCGTACCATGGTGGTCAACATGGTAGGTCAACTTGTGGGAGGCATCAATTTTGCATAGAGCTCCAATTGATGTGATTTTTGCACCATTGGAAAGGTCTTTGAGTGTAGATCAATGTTAAGGGGTATGAGCTAAAGAATAGAAAAATTTTACCCAAAAAATTGTCGTTTGATGCCTTAAAGTGGCTCAAAAAGGTTTCAAACCCCAATTTTCCAAATTGGGACTTGTTGTTAAAATGACCCTACAAGTTGATTCCTCTAATTTTTTCCACTCTTAAAGCATCGAGATAGAGGACAAATAATATAATGATCCAATTTGGATCATACCTCCCCATTTAGGAAGGCTTTTGGTCCCAAAAAACTTTACTAAATTAGGTGAGAAAATGTTTCCTCTACCTTCTCCCTAGAGTACCATTTCTCTTTGCCTATAAGTTGTCCTTTCAACCCAATTTGTCAAAGGTCATGTTGCCCCTATCTTGTAGTTTTGGAAATCTTCTACAAAATTGTGTCTTCTACCAACTCTGCCCGAGCATCTAGTGCTAAGTCCTCTATGGTATGTAGGACCTACACCTCCTTTTGATCCAACATGGAAGGCTCATAGAGTTTCAAATTCTCGGCATTCACTACCGAGCAAATGCGCATGCATGAGGGTAGACTGAGTCTTTAGGCATTATCTCCCACCTTCTCCAATATCTCGAAAGGGCCATACTGCAGAGCCTTGATCTTCTTACCAAGACCCTATAGTCTTTCCTTGTTCAATTGTAACCAAACCATGTCTCCCACTTTGAATGATTTCTTGGTTCTATGTTGATCATGTCTAGCCTTATACTTTTCTTCTGACTTCTTCATCGTCTCCTATACTTGCAAATGGATATGCCTAATCTTATCAACAAATTTTTCCTCTCATTGCATATCCTCCTTGTTGTCCATATACAATATCCAAGGGTGAAGGTGGAAAATATCCAAAGCAAGTTTCAAAAGGTGACTTACCAGTAGAAGTGTGGACTGCTATGTTATAAGATTGTTGGATATAGATCATATTTCCATCCCAAGTCTTCATATGCTTATGATTGTAACTCCTAAAAAATTGCACCAGAGTCTTCTTGACTACTTTTGTCTGCTCATTTGTCTATTGATGGAATGTTATATATCTCTTCAACTCAATGTCCATCTTCTCCCACAATGTAGTCCAAAATGCACTGAGAAATCTAGTATCCCAAAGTGCACCTGGACCTATTCAAAGAACTTATTTGTTGCTTCTTGTCCTTTGATGGTCTTTTTACAAGGCATGAGCATGCACCTCTTGTTGAACCTATCAACTACCAGAAATAGACAATCATGTCCCTTCATGGTTGTTGATAAACCTCCCACAAAATCCATGGAAATGCTTTCCCAAGGTTGAGTGGGTATAGGTAAGGGATGGTATAGACTTTGCTTCCTATTACTGGGCTTACTTATACAACAAAGTATGCATCCTCTAATATACAATGCTACCTCTTCTTGCATTTTGGGCCAGTACACATACCTTTGCAAGTTAGCAACCGTCTTCCCAAAACCAAAATGTTCGGCAACCTCGGAGGTGTGAGCCTCTCTAATAAGTTGCAATATGTCACCTTTGGGAACACAAAACTTGTCTTGCTTGTAGAGTAACCCATTATTGAAATGATAGTCAACCTTACCGTCACCTTCTTCTACACAAATTTCGCCTTGTAGATGCCAAAACACCTCCTTGAAGTCCTCATCTTCTATGTATGCCTCTCTTTATGTATCATGGGTAAAAGGCTCCATGTGCATCAGAGTTCCCAAAGTTGTAATCTTGGATGTGGGTGGCCTTGAAATCATGTCTTCCAACATGTTTGTGATGCCCTTCTTATACTTCGTGACTAGATGAAACTGTTGTAAAAACCCCATCCACTTGTAATGTCTGGTTTGTTGTAGCTTACTCTCAACTTGAAAATATTGTAGCGGTTGGTGATCTGTGTGGATGACAGTCTCCTTTCCCATCGAATAGTGCTTCCACTTCTTTATAGCTTGAACAAGGGCATATAGTTCCTCATCATAGGTAGGGTAGTTGAGAACTGCCCCATGAAATATTTCAGAATGATAGCATACAACCTTTCCTCCTTGCATCAAAATTGCTCCCATGGCACACCCACTTGCATTTGTCTCCAGTTCGAAAGGCTTTTGCAAGTTTAGTAATGTGAGAACTGGTGCTTGACTAATCTTTCTTTTCATCTAATCAAAAGCCTTATGTTGATTCTTCCCCCACTAGAAACTCTTATCGCTCATTGTTTATGGTGTGGAGTGGTGCAACAACTTCTGAAAATGAAGCTATGAAATTCCGTAAGTACTATGCTACCCTAACAAAGTTTCTAACTTCAGTGACAGTTGTAGGAACTGGTCATTTCATGATGGCCTCCATATTTGCAGGATCTATCTTAAGTTACCCTCCACTAATCACATACCCCAAATACACCAATTACCATTGAGCAAACTAACATTTCTTGAGGTTAGTCAACAACTGGTGCTTTTTAAGAGTCTCTAACACTTGCATAAGATGTGAGATGTGTTGTTCCCAGGTAGATCTATAAACCATTATATCATCCAAATATACTATAACAAATGAATATAAATATGGGTGTAATACATCATTCATCAGTCTCATAAATGTAGTTGGTGCATCACATAAGCCAAATGTCATGACCAGCCATTCATACAGACCTTACCTTATCTTGAAGGTGGTCTTCTAGTTGTCTTATTATTTGACACGTACCTGGTGGTATCCTAATTTTAGATCCAACTTGGTGAAGTAAATGGCGTGTTGCAACTGGTCTAACAAATCATCAATCTTGGGTAGAGGGTACCAATTGTTGAATGTAATATTGTTTAAAGCTCTGTAATCGATACACATCTACCAAGTCACATCCTTCTTAGGTACTATAATGATAGGTGACCCACAAGGTGAGGTGATCAGTCGAATCACTCCCTACTCCAACAACTCCAACAACTACTTCTTCATTTCATTTGCTTTCACAACAAACTGTCTATACAACCCAATGTTCGACAATGGAGAGTCTAACAATAATTGTATTTTGTGCTCCAGTTCCCTACTAGGTGGTAGCCATTTAGGCTCCTGGAACACTCTTATATATGCTTTTTCTTTGACACGTACCTTGTGGTATCCTAATTTTAGATCCAAATTGATGAAGTACATGGTGTGTTGCACTTGGTCTAACAAATCATCGATCCTAAGTAGAGGGTACCAATTGTTGAATGTAATCTTGTTTAAATCTCTATAATCGATACACATCTACCAAGTCACATCCTTCTTGGGTACTATAATGATAGGGGACCCACAAGGTGAGGTGATCAATCGAATCACTCCCTGCTCCAACAACTACTGCAATTGCTTCTTCACATCATTTGCTTCCATAACAAACTGTCTATACAGCCCAATGTTCGACGATGGGGAGTCTAACAATAATTGTATTTTGTGCTCTAGTTCCCTACTAGGTGGTATCCATTTAGGCTCCTGGAACACTCCTCTATATACTTGTAGCAACTCCTCCATCCGATTTTTCTACTCTTGAGTACACCCCTCCAAGAATGCATTTACTCTTATCGACTCATCATCAGATTTATTTTCTCTTAAGAAAAGTAAAACATATTTCTTACTAAAACTAATCAACTTCTTGACTTGGTTGGCACTTACCAGTGAGATCTTCGATTTAACTTTGCGTGTGTTGATTACGTAGGACTTCCCATCCTTGATTAGACAGTATTGGTTGGCTCTCCACATAAATATTGCATCTCCCATATACATGTAGGGGATCCCAAACACTACACCACACACATCTAGGGGTACTACATCCAACACCAC
>ML790261.1:244257-310874 GCA_009831015.1 Picea engelmannii | reverse complement strand
CTTCCTAGTGCTCCTTTTGCTTGGAACCGCTTGGCTTCCCTTTCTTGTGGCCTATGTTTTCTAAATACTATGCATGTACACATGCCTTGTCCAATGTCCTTGGATTGAAAAACATCACTTGATTTCATAGATGTATATGTAGACCCCCCAGATACTTGAGGAGTACATATGGGTTCTTGGGAGAAATACCCAGCATGATGGCCATATTTTTGAACTCGGTGGTGAACTCCTGCACACTCTGCCCCTACCTTTGCTTGAAGTAATGCCAACATATCCATTGGTCCTCTACATACCCAATAAGATATAATTAGGACTTAATGAGGGTTTTGAAATCCTCCCACTTAGTTACTAGTGGATCACCCTCCAACCTAAGTGTCTTCATGTGAATTTCCCACCAGGTTAAAGCATGGTCCTCTAACTTCATTACAGTAGATGGTATCTTTTTCTCCTCATCTATATGGTGAACGCTAAAATGAACTTCTAGTTGTTGCAACCAATGATTTGGTTTTAATGCATTGATCTCATATTGGTATGGCTTTATGTCCACTTTCCCTTTCATCTTGAATAGGGATTGTGAAGGGTTGACGACATTCAAACTAGGATGCTCTTTCTTGAGCTATTTCCTTGACTCCTTTTATGGGTCTTCATTATCTCTCAATTTCCCTTCGGATTTGATCTAAGAATTAGAGCCTCCAACCTCTCTTAATGGTTCGATCTTGATTGCTAGAGCCACCATGAGGGGAGACATTGCGAGATACGTCAACAAATTTCTCTTCCAACCTCACAAATATATCCTATGTTGCATGTTGAGGGTTGTTACGAATAGATTCTTTGGTCATGGCTGGGGTTCTGCGAGTTTATTCTTAAACTGATTCCTGGATCCCTACAACTTGCCACAAATACCCCAAAGAAACATGCTCTGATACCAATATGATTTGTAAATTGCCATGGATATTCCACTGGAATAGTTTGTCACAATAGATCTTATAATATTATGAAATCTTAGATTTATGCATGTTATTTCCTTAGATCCCAGATTTATTATCTCTAGCTTATGTCTTGAATTTAAGAAATAACTGAAATACAAAAATGAAAGAATAGGCACAAATACACACCATCCACTCAAATGAACATAATATTTGACCTAAGAAACCTAATACAGAAGAAAAACCTAATAGAAGGTGAGGCCCATGCTATGCTCTCCTTGCTTCAATTATAAAATGCACATACAAAGGAATGGGGACTCGCTATGGAGTTACCTTTTGGCATTGTGGCCTAAACGATTGCTACAAGATCATCCTCCTCCTCTATTACACAAAATACCACTCTCAAATGTTTTTCCCAACTATGGAACAAGATATAATGCAAAAGAATGAAACCCCTTCTCCTCCGAGCGGCCCAGTATTTAACAGAGCCCAATAGTCATCTAGGGGTAGGATTTTGACTTCCTCGACCCTAAATTTTAATAAGGTTTTGGACCTTCTAGAATTTTATTGAAATTCCACATGTGGCTAACCCCATATGCATGAGTAACGGGCGCTGACATGACATCCTCTCGTACCATGGTGGTAAACATGGTAGGTCAACTTGGAGAGGCATAACTTTTGCATATGAGCTCTGATTGACATGATTTTTGTGTCATTAGAAAGGTCTCTAAGTGTGGATCAACGTCAATGGGTATGAGCTAAAGTAGAGAAAGTTTTGACCCCAAAAAATTTTGATGCCTTAAAATGGTTCTGGAAGGTTTACAACCCTAATTTTCCTAACAAGAACTTGTTGTTAAAATGAACCTGCAAGCTTATTCCTCCATTTTTTTCCACTCTAAAAGCATCAAGATAGATTACAAATAATACAATGATCGAATCTAGATCAACTCCAACATCAATCAAGTGATCTTTTAGGATTTGAGATTTGAGTCCCTCCTTTGAACTCTTGCTCAAATAGGAACCCTTCCTACATTAATATAGCTTATTTATAAAGTTGATCTACCTTTGTGTTGAACTCTCTATAAATGTGAGTAAAATATAGCTCATCAAAACTACTTTTTACCTTCAAAATTGGATTCATGATCGGGGCTAACAACATGTTTTCAATTCTATATTTGTTGTTTGCCTAATCCACTAACATATTGGAATCCTCATATACCTGCAACTGTTTTAAAAATTTTCTATTTTTTGTTTTTAGAAGAAATCATAGTGCTTAAAACTCAACTCTATTATTTGTACCTTACCCAACAACACATTTCAAATTGAAATAATGTATATATTCAAATAAAATACTAGCTCCCATCCCACACATACCTAGAGTTCCTTGACAAGCCTTGTCGAAGAAGCCTCGGGCCTTCTCATAGTCATGTTTTATAAACACGGTATATCCACAAATGTCAAACATCGTAAGAAGTCTGCTCACACAAATAGATAAAAAAATCAATACACTAGTGTATTATGTAGTTAAAATTCTCAAAGAGGGAAACGGTCCACGACCCCGGCCAACGCAACCACTTGAGGCAATATATTAATGTAAAAGGAAAGTAGTTTACATATGAATGTCTCACAATTGATCATCAACAAATGACCTTCCATGCTCTTTAAATAAAGATCATGGACCGATTCAATGTTAACCCATGTATTAATAATCGTTAGTATCAAACAAAAGATGAATTGTCGAATCTCTTTATGTCTAAAACATAATCGTGATCATTGAATTAGATAATTTCAAATGCACACTAAAGAAATACACTTTACCTAAAGACACACTATACCAAGTTGATCCTAACTAACTCTCAAGTATTTAAATATCCTAGCATCCCCTCTCAAGAACAACTTGGGATGAGATTGAAGGATTTACAAAGGTGACACAATAGGAGAAGAAAGAAGGCACTAGAGCCTGTCCCCCCTTAATGACAACTTCTTGAACACTTAACATAGATTAAAGCTTGAAAAAATTTGTTTCTGTAAGAGTCTTTATGAAAGTGCCCACAACTTGATCATCTATATGGCAATAGAGCACTTCAAGAATGTGATCCTAAAGAAGCTTTCAATGAAGTGCATGTGTAGTTCAATGTGTTTGTTGAGACGATGTTGAACTACATATTTGGCAAGTTGAATGACACTTTGATTGTCACACCACAGTGTGGTTGAATGTTGTCGCAGGAATCCAAACTCTATAAGGATTTGCCTAAGCGAAAAGGGTTCTTGACTTGCACTACCCATGGCTCTATACCCCTCTTTCATTGAAGAAAAAGTAAGGGCATGTTGCTTTTTACAAGCCCAAGTTATAGGTCCAAAACGAAGATGAAAAACATGCCCTCACAATAGAATTTCAATCATAAAATTCGTTATCCCAATCAGAATCGGTGAAACCAGCCAACAAGGAGTCCCCCTAAAAAATAATGTATCCCAAACTGAATTATACCCAAGATATATTGTAGTATCCTTTTTGTTTCTTTCCAACAACTCTCATGGGGTGTTTGCATATACCGGGCAACAAGACAAATAACAAAGGAAATATCAAGAGGTGTATGAGTCAAATACAAAAGTTCCCAACTAACTAATGGTACTAAGTGGCATCTATTTTAAGTGTAGTATAGGTGGAAACAAGTTTGACTCCAGATTAGAAGGGGGATGGGGCTAGTTTACAGTATTCCATGTGAAAGTAGGAAAGAGGGTCACATGCATACTTACACTGGAAAAGGGAAATTTATTCCTCATTGTGCAAGACTTGGAGGATAAGAAAACAATGTAAACGTCCTAAGTTTTTCATTTCAAATTTATGTTGGTTGTGGAGCCTGATTATCTTCCTGATTCAGAGGTTTGTTTTAGCTGTGTTTGGACCCCATTCTCTAACGGGGGGGTGTGGGGGGGGTTTCCCCCCCACAACTGTCGCCAGGAAGGTCTAGGGGGGCGACAACAATTTTTGTAGCCCCCCGGTGGGGGATTCAGGGGAATCACCCCCAAAGCGAAATATTGGGAAATATTTTCTTGTAAAATATTGTAATTTCATAGTCAATCTAGACCGTTCATTATAAGGTCACAGATATGACGGTAGAAGTTATTTTAGTTTTTTTTTCCTAAAAGGCAACCCTCTCTTATGAGGGAATTGTATTGCGGTTGTGTATTATTACGAATATTGTATTATGAGAGAGGAGACTGTGAGAGAGAGAAGAGGAAGTTACAACGGGTGTGTTGTAAGTTGTATCCCTTCATTTTGCTGGATAATAATAAGGAAGGAACTGACAAATTTTCTAGTGGACGTAGCCCACACTAGGTGAACCACGTATATATGTGTCTCTATTGTATTGTGTATCTTCTATGTTTTATTTACGCATTTGTTTTATTTTATTTCTTCGCGATCCTATTTTTGTAACAACTGGTATCAAAGCAAAAGGTAACTCACAAGAAAAGAGGGTTCCTAGTTCGAGTGGGAGCAATGGAGGAAGATGGAAAGTTTAGGGTCGAGAAATTTAACGACCAAAACTACCAATTATAGAAGATTATTTATATTAGAAGGATTTATTCCTACCATTGGGTGGAATAAAAAATAAGTCGATGACCATGAAGGACGAAGAATGGGAGGTTCTTGACAGAAAGGCACTAGGAACGATACAACTGAGCTCAGCATCATCGGTGGCTTTCAATATTTCAAAAGAAAAGACAACAAAGGAGTTGATGGATGCATTGGCTAAACTGTATGAAAAAACCTTGGCGTCCAATAAGGTATTTCTAATGAAAGATTATTTAATATGAAGATGTCAAAAGGTGGGTCTACTGCAGATCATTTAAATGAATTTAATATGGTTGTTAATCAACTAAATTCTATAAAAGTGGACTTTGATGATGAGGTCAGGGCTCTTCTAATCTTGTGCTCATTGCCAAAAAGCTGGAATAGTTTGATCATGGATGTAAGTAACTCTGTCTCTAGTTCAAACACTCTAAAATTTGATGATGTTGTTGGTGTTATCCTTAGCGAGGAAATGCGACGGAAAAACACAGGTGAGACATCAGGTGATGCATTAAACATGGAGAACAAGGGGACACAAAAGTATAGAGAAAAGGGCTCTGGGAACTGTGGGAATTATAGGAAGGGAAGATCCAAATCCGGACTCGAAAAGATAGAGTGTTGGAATTGTGGGAAGAAAGCACATCTGAAGAAAGACTGCAGAGCTCCAAAGAAACAAAGAGATGGACAACAAGAGAAAAATCAAGAAGCAAATGTAACAGGTGATGTGTTACAAGATGCTTTGATTATTCTGTAGATAATATTTATGAGTCTTAGGTAGTAGATTCAAGGGCTTCATTTCATTCCACACCCCATAGGAAACATTTTCTAGATTATGTTCAAGGTGATTTTGGACAGGTTCATTTGGGTGATGATGCACCATGCAAAATTGTTGGAATGGGAAAGGTACAAATAAAGTAAAATAATGGAAACCAATGGTTGTTGAATAAGGTAAGACATGTTCCAGATCTAAGGAAAAGTCTGATTTCAACTGGGTAGTTGGCAAGTGAAGGTTGTATATCTATATTTACAGAATTTCCTCAGATAGTCAACAACTTGATTTTTTTAATAATAAATGAGATGGAAATTTGTAGGTTGTACGGTGGAGATGTTCTCATAGATGGAATTTACCTAAGGGGTTTTATTTCGTGATGTTTAGGTGAAGCTATAGTTTATGTTGACGTTGTGCCTCCACTACAATAATTCCTAATACTAGTAGATTCCATAACCAACTAGAATTTCTAGTTTCAAATAATCAAGTATCTATTTTTTTGTTAACCATAAAAGTGAGTTGTCATGAACTACATGGTCGAATTTGTGTTAATAGAGTGAAACTAGACAGTCTTGTATGACAATATTATGGATCTTTAATTGTTGTAGCATATGGTGAAACCCATTATTAATAATGTGTGCGTGTGTGTGTGTAATTTTTCCAAGAAAAAGATCATGAGTTTTGTTCCAAAGAGAATGAAACTTACACTTTTAAGGTGCTAAAGCACATATTGACTTGATAAAAAATAGATCTAGAAAAACAAGAATTTGATATAGACAGACAAGAGAAGAAAATAAAAAGCCTCCCATCTATCTTATAGCCAACATTTATTAGCTTACAAATATTCAAACCCCTTGCATATCCAATACTTTAGGACATTAATGTTTAATAAAAACCACCAAAATAGAGCTTGTCATGCTCAGTAATACAACCATTACAACCATTAAATAAGTTCATAAAGCATAAAAAGTTTAAACATGAATGCAAAACAAAAAAAGATGTAAATGACTTCAAATTGTTCATACATAACATCAAAGAGGAGATATATAAGAGACATAATATGCATCTCTACATTCTTCCATAACCATATTCACCTCAACCAACCTTTGTCGTTATTTGGACAGTTTATCTGCTTCATGGTTCAAGCCCTTAGAAACATGATTGAAAGAAATAAAGTCAAATGAAACAACCACCTCTTGAAGCAATGTAATGTCCCAAACTAGGCTAGATGGGAATATTATGTGTTCTATCCAAAATTGTTATTTCTTATTTGTGTAAATATGTCAAACACTTGTATTAATTATGTTGTTAACTCTTTACAAACAATTTTCTCATATAGGAATATTATCAAACATATTGCATGCATCCATTGCATAGAAAATAGAGTGGATAACCTTGGCATCTTATTATGGATGGAAACCCCCAATCAAAACAATACAATGATATCTAATGGTTGTAATAACAACTGCAAAATACTCATGAACACACAAGTCTAATGGTTGCAAGGCAGCTGCAAAATCTACTAACATATACAATACAAGAAAACCTGGGATGATGCCAATCTATGATGCTCACTGCTTCAAGGCTCTCCAATCCCTATGATGCTCAACTCCAATAGTGTTCACTCTGCTAGCAGCCTTCCAATCCCTCTTGTAACCCTCATGAACCTGATCCAAATGACCCATTGCAACCTCGATTGCAGGGGTCCTTGCAGGATGACTATTGTACGTCTAGCAGGGCCTCGTGCGACACCTTGTACTCAAACCGTGGGGATTCACTCAATCACGGTTTCTCCAAAACCCTCTTGTTACCTGCAAAATTCTAGATTGGCCTCTCCTGAAAGATCTTCCCGAACTCCCTGCACAACCTCCAATTGAACATAAACCTTTAACTGAAGCTCCAATGGAAATCCTAGGTTGATTCCCCTCCTGTCTAGGTGGATATTGCACCACTGAAACCAAACTGCAGCAGTGGAAGGGTTTTACTAAATCCCAATGAAATAATGGCTCCAAGAGCACTCCAAAATGAGAGATCAAATCATAATTCCAAAGAGAAGGGTTACCCCTCTATTTATTCTTCCTTCGAGCCTTCTAGATCTTTCCCCTTTTTTACCAAATTAAAACCTCACTTTATTTTCCCTCCAAATTCATTTAAATATATTTATTTATTTTATTTAATGCCACTTTAGGATTTGTCATTATTTTAACCTAGTGACACCAAATAAACCTCCTTGACTTCTTTTTTCCTTGTTGACTATAGCCTACGAGATTTGTATAGGCTATTGAGTCATCCTCCATCATGATCAATTGGAAGGGGACATTACAATCCTCCCTTCCCAAGATTGCTTGTCCTTAAGCAACTCCAGATCAGGGAGCTATAATATCTGCTCTCCTTCAAAAGTAGCGTATTCTGCGGGCAATCCTCTCCATATAACCAAGTACTCTTTAATGGATTTATTCCTCGACCTTCATTCCCTAACATAAAAAATCCTCTCGGGAGGTAGAACCAACTTCCCTTGCTCATCTAGTGGAGGAAGATCTATTGAAGTGGTGACCTGCTGTCCTAATTCCTTTTTGACGCAAGATACATGGAAGGTGTTGTGGATTCTGCTACCCTCTGGTAGTTCCAGCTCATATGCTACCACCCCAACTCTCCTGATCACTCTGTAGGGTCCATAAAAGTGAGGCTTCAGTTCATCTGCACCACTCTTCTTCAACGACCACTGTATGTATGGCTGCAACCCGAGAAAGACTATGTCCCTAACCTCAAAGCTATGTTCCACCTTGTGCATATCTGCATACATCTCATGTTGATTATGAGCAACCTGTAAATTCTCCTTCAGGAATCTCAAGATGTCTTGGATTTCCTGCAACCAATATTTGGGCTTGGGAGCTCTATTCTCCCCAAACACCAAATCCATAAAGGATGGGGCATCATAACCATACAATGCCTTGGATGGGCTCATCTCGATGGACATGTGATGAGTGGTATTGTGACAATGCTCCCCAAGATGCAACCATTTTGTCCATGCCCGCTGCTGCCCTAACACATAGTTCCTCAGGTACCCGTCAATCCATTTTTTTACTATCTTGGTCTGCCTATCTTTCTGGGGATGGTATCTAGTACTAGGTGTCAACTCTATTCTGGATAACCTGAACAACTCTTTCTAAAACACGTTGAGAAACCTGTTATCCCAGTCACTGACTATGTTCCTCGGAAGACCATGGAGTCTGAACACCTTCCTGAAGAATAAATCTACTACCTGAGATGCATTTTACTCTGAAGGGATGGCAAAGAAGTGTGGATATTTAGTCAGTCTATCCAATACCATGTAGATACAGTCCATTCCCTACACCTTTGGCAATCTTGTGATGAAGTCCATGGAAATGCTATCCCTCTTATGCTCCAGGATCAACAATGGCCGAAGCAGTCCCTCAAGATGTGTAAACTCTAACTTGTTTTGTTGGAAAATCATGCACTCCCTCACATGACAAAGTACATCCTCCTTAAGACCCTTCTAGGAAATCTCTCCCTCACTTGCTTGTAGGTCTTCAGATACCCCTGGTGCCCTGCCAGTGGCACGTCATGTAAAACCCTCAAAATATCATCCTTTATTTTGGACTCAAAGATAAGATACGTCCTCTCTTTGTAGTAGATCATGTCATCTACTACCCTGTACCTATCATTCTGAATACTACCCTCCATCAACTCACAGGAGAAGGTGTTCTTGGAGTATTCCACCAAAAAAAAGGACTTCTTGTCTGCTGAAATCTATGTCACGGAGAAAGTTGTCGGTCTCCTAGATAAGGTGTTAACAACTATGTTCTTCTTCCCCTTTACATACACAATGTCAAAATCATATGCATGCACCTTACTCACCCATTTATGATGCCTCTCATTCAGATCCCACTGCTCCAAGAAATATCACAAATTGTTGTGGTCAGTCCTAACCACAAAGTGTCCTCCTGCCAGGTATTGTCTAAATTTGGCCAATGCATGCATGATGGACAAAATCTCCTTATCATAGATTGGAAAGTGCTTCTCTGTCTCTCTTAGTTTTCTACTCTCGAAAGCTATCAGGTGTCAATTATGCATCAATATTAATCCTATCCCCTCACCGGATGCATCACACTCCATGACAAAAGGCTATGTGAAATCTCATAGTGCTAATAATGGGAAATATCTCATCACCCTCTTCATTATGTCAAATGCTACCTATGCATCCTCTAACCATCGAAACACCCCCTTCTTTGTAAGGTCTGTCAATGGCGCAACCAATTGTGAAACTACTTTCAAAAAGCATCTATAATAACTGCATATCCCAAGGGAGGCAGGCACGAGAGGGGGGTTCTCTTTGAACCTGGAGGGAAAATATCCCTAAGTTATCATTGGAATCTTGGGATGAATACCAACAATAAAGCTGAGGCCTACGCTCTTCTAAAAGGCATACAACTCGCCCAGAATCAGAAAATCCGAGAGATGAATGTTCTTGGAGACTCCAAAGATATAATAAGAATGATGGTTCATGGATCCGACCCTCGAGATCTAAGCTTAAAGCAAGTCACAGATAGAATAAGGGTGGATTCCCGGGACATTAAGACAACCTTCTATCACATAATGAGAGAACAAAACATTGAAGTAGAAAAAATGGAGAATGTAGCCATTGGAAAAATGCCTAGTTCCCTAAGCGTATATGGAGTGATAACCTCTACCCCCCTGTGCTAATGAACAAGTATCATTATGAAATGGCGGGGGCCAAAACAAGAAGGCGCATCATCGAGGCCTTAAGCAGAAACAAAGGACACATTAACAAGAGAGGGCCCCGCAACCCTCAAGTACCAAGAGGCAAAAGGGGGGGAGAGAGCCCTACGGAGCTGAGAACACACCCACCGAAGCAGGGGAAGCGTGTCTTCAACAACACAAGAGTGGAGCACGTTGATGACCACATGGATCAGGGCATCTCTGGTCTGACCAGGTGGCATGAAGCACGTTTAAGACACACCGTCTGAGGCGAAGTGGTGGCTAACGATATAACCAGAGCCATCATGTTATGAGGTGATAAGCAGGACAACCCAACAGAGCTCGTGGGAGATTATGTCACCAAGAACTAGACAATGATGGAAGCGATACGAGAAATCCATCCCACACAACACATTCGCCTTATAAATGTCAACTGCACCTCCAGGCTCGGGTTCATGGCGTGTGATGGAACGGTTCACAGAAAATTACCTCTGCGCAGGCATGTAAGTACGCTCTTTCCATTAACGGACCCATGGGAAATCATGGTGTCATCCTTGAGCTTGAATTTGTCCAGAATGTTGGTTACTTGGGTAAATCCATCTTCTTCTCTCTTTCTTTTGCGAACCTAGGCCCTATTTATCCACTCCAACTTGATACATCTCATGTATCTCTTGTTCTCTCTCTGTTATCCTCAGAATTCTCGACCTGAGCCCTCCTTCCTAGCTCCCGGGGCCCTGGGTTTCTCCTCTCTCCTTGGCTCACCCAGACTGTCACCCTCTCTCGACACTTCATCGATTTTATGCACCTCCTTACATAGCCCGTGGATACCGAATCGTTATCCTCAGAACTTTCGAGAATATCCAAGGTTTGAAGCGTTCCCAGATTACACAGCCTACCCCCCATTTGGACTGTTGACCTCATCCCCACTTGTTCTCCTACTGAAGGATGGCGCCCTCATGCCTAGGCTGTGGGCTCCAAATTGCCTCCTGCAGAAAATCCGTGAAATTGTCAGGACCAAAATATCTTTAGCATACGAAGCAATGCTGAAAGGTAAAGATGCTCTTGTGGACTTGGGAAACTAGGACGAGGATTCATGGGAAGAGGAGTGTGGCGAGTGCAATAGAATAAAAGTGCAACTTGGAGCAATTGGAGCCAATGGGGCCTTTGAACTAGAAACACTATCCTAGCATAGACACATGATTGAAAATCTCCAGGATGAGAGCTACGCTCAACAAAGCCAGATAGAGGGCCACCGCATGAAAATGGAGACAATGCAGAGAAGAATAGAGCAGATGGAAGGCACACAGCCACCTCTAAGCAACCCGGGAGAGCAGCAGGAAAATTCAAAGAATGCACAGTCGAACTCAGTCAACTAGATCCCATACTTGAACAAGCCGCACCCAGAAAATATGATGGATCTACAACACGTGAAAATGGAAAAGGGTAACTAAGATATGTGTTATCACTCCAAGAAACTCTTTAGGGTTGTAGGCTAAAGATGCTTGGTAACTGAAGAATATGGTAAATTTGGTATGCTTGGATCAATGGGATAACTCAATGGCTAATGAGAAGAACAACTTATCGTGCATTCGAATAAGATAGTGCTTTTAGAAATCAATAATCAGATAAAGTAATTGGAATAGGGTATGAAGAACACTAATCTAGATAACCAAGTACATTAACATGCAGGGTCATACAAGATAGTAAGAGATCCTTTAATTCAAATTCATGAGCTAAATAAGAAGATAACAGTTCTTAAAAGTTGAGCTAAACTGAATCAAAGTACAGAGTAATGCAACACATGAACAAATATGACATTGGTAGCAAAAGAAGACAGTGATTCATATCAAGATAAGAGTCTAGGTACATGAGCCAAAATGTATTCAGGATTGAACCCCTAGTTCCTCTTACATCTAGAGCTTTATAGCTTTACAATACAGTTTTCAGATCCTAAAAGAATGGATCAGATATGCTAAAGATAGAAAGTCCAAAACTGATTTACAAAAGATAAGGAACGATCCTCAAAATGAGGTCAATTCCACATTTCATGGTCTTCAGATGATGTAGAATCCCTGTGCAGTGTAGATAAGCCTTCCAAGGCTGTTTGATGACTCTTAAGAAAGATGAAATTTCTAATTTGCTAATTTTGGAAAAAACCCTGATTTGTTGCCTCCAAAATAGGTGTCAAAACCAACTTGAATACCTTTTCTAACCCTTTTACAACAAAAGTGGATCGTAGATCTGACTCTATAATTCAACATCTATCCATTAAAAGAGTTTTCAAGAGATTCAGATTAGTAAAACTTCGATTTGGGCAAAGTTTCACCAAATTTGGCCATCTCAGGTTTCACCAACTATTTCGCCTTACGATCTGCTAGTTAGCTGGTGAAAGCTCTGCTTTTCATTAGCTAACTGGTTATAATTTCACCTTTTGCGTTGGTGAAAACTCTATTTTGGTCAAAAAGGAAACCTTTCATGATCAAATTTGTTGTTTCATCATAAACTCAGTATTCTTTAGATTTCTCTCCCATTGTGACCTAAGAATACCTAGATCATCCCTGGATGGTCTCGAGTGTTATTGCCTGCCCATGGAGTCCCATCTTGCATGGTCCATCCCTCCTCAGGCACTTTTTGTGCTTTGGCCACAAGAGCATTGATTCGGATCTTGTACTCTTCATATTCCCTCTTCATTGCTCTYTGTTCTTTAACAAACAAAGGCTGTACTTTTTACAAAATGGMACCCACTTCCTTGCAAATTCTGAAGTTTCTGAAAGGATTTCAAAAGTCAACATTGCTGCTCCATCATCAGAAACATAGCATGAAACTTTATCAACAGGATAATCCAMAGCAAGGATAGACAKGACAGTATTTGCTGTAACAAGAGGAGGCTCCTTCAGAGGGTCCACTGTACTGACAAAAATATCAACACCAGCCAACTGAGATGGCTCTCCTTCTCTGTCAAAACTCARAGCAATCCTGTCAAGATAGGTTTCTCGGTTAATGGGCATCCATTTAGGAAACTGGTCAAGAATCCATAACAAAGACATAACCAACCTCCATAATCTCCAGCATTGGGCAAAGGAACACAACCAAGGTGGGTACAAACACCAACTACAACAAACCACTCTGGATTTAAAACCCTTATTGAATCTTCCTGAGTATAACGCAAAGAATTAACATTTACACTATTTGCCAACTAGATGTCATCTTCTGTGCATCTCCTAATAAAAACAGGCTTTCCACGCCACTTGATTGTGACAGTACTCCTAGCCTCAAAGTTGGATAGATCCACTTCAAGAGATGTCATTGCAATAAAATCCTTACTTGCAAACATGCTCAAAATAAATTTCAGAACCATCAACCGGATAAAAGAGGCATACACAAATCTTCTGCCTGTCAAGATAAAGTAGGTGAATGCTCTCTTACTAGGATCCCCAGGGGTAAAACGCTCATGATTAGATTCATCATACTCTATTTGATGTGGGGTTTTTAACTGCTGCAATAGTGGCAGGTATATTCGATAATGCCAGCTCATGCCTGGGAACAAGTGACTCTGCTGAAAAACCGTGGAAGAGAAAGTGAGATTTCCACAATGGATTCAACAGCTGTAAACCCTGAGGGAGATTGGCAGAGGAAATAACAATATCATCCTTGAGTGCATCAGAGCTCACTAACACCAGCGATGATGACGGAGAAGTTGTATTCCTCACAATACCAAATTCCTGGTAGATTCGTTGAAGCTCATCCAGAGTAATTCGCCTCCTTCCATCGTTGTCAAAATAAGAAAAGGCAAAAAAGAGATGCTCCTCACATTCCATCTTGTTATGTAAAAAACTTAAGTATTCAATGTTATCAGCCTCTAGTTTTCTGTTCCCTGGCTTCTCTTCTAGAGCATCCATTTCTCCTTGGTAACTTAAGAAAAAATCTACCAACAATCGAATTTCAAAATGCCACCTGCAAAATTTTGGGCACCTTTCAACTGATGAAAAGAATGGAGCTGGCACTTGCATTTTGATGACTTGTGTTTAACTGATGTGTCAATTTTTCACTTAAGTCTGTGGGTCAGATGGAACTTGGAGCGTTGGAGTGAGAACTCGACTTCAAGCTTAAATTTTGATGGATTATATGAAATGGAGCTTGGCGTTTGTATGTGGATTTAATGTGTTGTGTGGCACATAGATTTTGAATTGGCACTTGCGCTTGGGCCCTGGTGACATGTGGTTTTATGAAAAGACTATGAGTTAAATTCATAGCTTTCTCTCGACTTATTGTTTGGTTTGTGTATGACTTGTGAGTTAGCATGTAGCTTGACATATGGCTTGGGCTATATGTCAACTTGTGGCTCCTCTAAAACCTTTTGCAATAGAGCCTAGAACCTAAAAGACCTGTAGACTTAACATGAGAATGACTTGTGGCTTGTGGTTTGAATTTGAATAAGTTTAGGACACTTAAAGCACACACCATATTTTGGTTAAAATAACAAAATAACAATATATATTTTTCATTTGCAAATCTAAGAGGCATAAAACTAGGGTTTTAGGCTCTAATAACAGAGTTTTGGGAATGCAGATCAGAAGGTAGAGTCATAGGAGTCTTTGGGCAAACGCAATCAATGGGAGCTTGTCAAAAATATCTGGAAACAGTTGTAGATCGTGACACTAGTTAAAGATTGACAAAAATGGAAAATCTAGAAAAAGCGCTAAAATTTACTAGTACATTTTGAGCACTAACAATATGGAATTTTAATGTTTTGTCTTATAATCTGTATCAATGAAATCTACTACCGGAGCTATCCGAGGAACTCTACTTTCAGAAGAAAAAAAATTAAGCAAGGGGGATGTATCAAAAAACTTTGCTCCAAAAATACTCCCCATTTTTGTAAAAGACTCTCTCTAAGTGGTACCAATCGAAGGTCTATATGGACCATTTTTTTGTAAAATCTGTGGATTCTTCCACACATCTCATATATATTTTACCAATTTCTGTTAAAAAAAATAACTACATATCCCGAAGAATCCTCACACATATGTGAGTGATCTAGGGGTGGGCCAATCTAAGATTGTCTGGATCTTCTCCTGATGTACCTTTACTCCCTCAACACTAATCACGTGCCCCAGATAGAGGATCTCTGTCAACCCAAACTTGCACTTTGCCTCCTTGGAAAAAAGTGGCTACTCCTCCATAATGGTGAGAATCTTGTCCACATGCTTCAAATGTTCCTCCCACGTCCTACTGTAGATCATAAAATCGTCAAAGAACACCAATAAGAATTTCCTCAACTGTTTATTGAAGATATGGTTCATGCATTATTGGAAGGTAGTTGGTGCATTGGTCAACCCGAAGGGCATGACTAGAAAATCATAGTTCCCATAGTGACACATGAATGTTGTTTTATGGATATCCTCATCTCTGAATCGAATCTAGTGGTATCATGATCGTAGATCAACCTTCGATAGATACACTTCCCCATGCAACTTGTCTATCAACTCATCAATCCTTGGTATTGGGTATCGATTTTTGATAGTATTCTTATTTAGTGCCCTATAGTTTATGCACATCCTCATAGTGTCATCCTTCTTCTTCACTAGTACAATTGAAGAAGCGAAGGGACTAGAACTAGGTCTAATATCTCCCATCTCCAACAACTCATTTATAGCCTTCTCTATTTCATCCTTGAACCTCTTTGGATGCCTGTAGGGTGTGGTGATCACGGGCTTTGTTCCCTCTTATAGCTTAATGACATGCTCAAATTCTCTGTTAGGTGGTCTCCCTGCTAGTAATGGTTCAAACACTCTTTCACGTTTTCCAAGCAATGCTTGGATATCCGCATGGTAATGTTGGCGATCTTGTGATGGCTTCTCCATGGCGATCAAGCACTCTACTGCGCAAGCCATGTCTCCATGTCTAAAAAGGGCCTCCATGCATTGGTTAAACACGATCCTAGGGGCACCTGTCGACATACCTCTTAGGATGAATCTACGTCCTCCCTTGTCCTCATGTCTCGATAATTCATGCGGATATCTCCCAATGAGTACAACCATTGAACTCCTAGCACCGCATGAGTGTCTCCTAAATATACAACATAAAAGGTCACTGCTCAATGTATAGTTGCCCAATGTTACTTCCAATCCCTCGATCCTATGAGTGCATTCCATGTTGTACCCATTAGCTTATACCACATTGAATCACTCGAATTCCTCCACAGGGATTTGTCTCTGGGTGACAAGTGCAACATCAATGAAGTTTTTGGAAGCCCCACCATCAATCAATGTTGTAATCCTCTTCCTTTGCACAATGCGTCTGACCCTGAAGGTGTAGTATTTAGGGACTCCTGAAAGTGTGGCATTGGTCACTCCCTTGGTGCTATCATGCAATGGTGCCTGCTCTGTAGCATCGTGGTGTGATGGCTCACCATTGTCTTGTCCAATTCCCTCGTCATCATCATCATCCTCCTCTTCGGAAACTACCTCAATATAATGGACTTTACCATTTCCCATACAATGATGACCCGATTCCCACGAATCCTTTCAACTGTAGAAAATCTTCTTCCTCCTTAGTTCTCTTCGATTTTCCTCATCCAACCTGTCCATCCCTTTCCAAGTCTTCTAGGGAGGTTTTTCCACCTGACCCTTATGTGGGACAAAAAAATTTTGTCGATCTCTTCTTGGGGACTGTGTCTTCCATACCCTGGGTCTTCATGATAGCTTCTTGTTGTGTTTTTGGCTTGAAATCCTTCACCCAACATATTAAGGGTTCAACCAAGATCTCTGTGAATAGAATTACTAATCTCTGCTTAGAAACATCAGTCACCATGACTTCCATTCGCTAGAACTCTGTGAAATATTCCTCTAGTGTACCTGTTAGCCTCAATTGTGCCAATTCCCTGAAATGGATCTTAGGATCCTTCCTATAGAATCTATCCATCATCCTCTGGGTGAAATCCTCATATGATGTGATGTTGGAATGCCCCAATGTTGATAGCCCATGGTACCACCACCCATGAGCCTCTCCATCCAAGTGCAGGGTGGAAAACTTGATCACCTCTACCTCTATCATTGGGTTAAGCTAGAAATAAGTGTCCAACTTATGTAGCCATGCTCAGGTTGTTCACCTATCAGATTCGTCAAAAGAGGGGATAGTCATCTTCCACAATTTGTGTAGAAGATCAAAATTCTGTTGATTCTTGTCCGCCCTAGGTTTGTTCCTCATCATAAGGTTGCAGTAGTTGTTGTAAGACAGGGCTGCCTAGGCTCCTTCTTCCAACAACTGATACTTCCTAAAGAAAGAGCTCATTTCGTCTTCCCCCTGTTGTTCTGGTGCTCCTGTAGGCTTCTCCTCAAGGAATGGTGACAATAATGGTCCCGATACCTTTTTGGTACCTGCCTAGAAGACACTATGTGCCAACACATAGGTATTACTCTCTTCAGGAGTTCTACCACCTCTATGGTTGGCCTCTGCATGGTTCTTATTGGTACCTCATTGGTTTTTGTTTTTTTTATTGTCGAAAAAGAACTATGTCAAGACTTGTGTTAATTATTGCTGCCCATTAGCTATGCTTTCCAATAACTGTATGGTCCTATCTTCCAGATGATCCCCCATAACTCCCTCTACTTCTACTTCTTCTAACTCTGATCACGGGGTGGGTAGTTTCCTTTGTCCTCTAGTTTTCCTTGGAATCAATGCCTCGAGCAATCACAAGATGGTAAGATCACTAGCTTTGATACCATTGTAATGACCCCAACCAGGTTAGATGGGAATATTAAGTGTTCTATCCAAAATTGTTATTTCTTCTTGTGTAGATATGTCAAACACTTGTATTAATTTTGTTGTTAACTCATTACAAAGAGTTTTCTCATATAGGAATATTGTCAAACAAATTGCATGCATCCAATACAAAGAAAATAGAGGAGATAATCTTGACATCTTATTATGCATGGAAACCCCCAATCACATCAATACAATGATATCTAATGGTTGTAATAACAACTACAAAATACTCCTGGACACACAAATTTAATGGTTGCAAGGAAACCACAAAATCTACTAACAGAAACAATACAAGAAAACCCAGGATGATGCCAATCTATGATGCTCACTGCTTCAAGGCTCTCCAAACCCTATGATGCTCTACTCCAACAATGTCTACTTTTCTTTTACTAGTGGCCTTCCAATCCCTCCTGTAACCCTTGTGAACCCGATCCAAACGACCTAATGCAACCCCGATCATAGAGGTCCTCGTGGGACGATTGCTAGATGTCAAGAGAGGCCTCGCGGGACACCTTGTAATCAAACCGCGGGGATGCCCTCAATCACAGTTTCTTCAAAACCCTCCCATTACCTGCAGAATTATAGATTTTCATCTCTTGAAATATCTTCGTGAAGTCCCTGCGCAACCTCCAACAGAACACAAACTTCTAACTGAAGCTCCAATGGAGATATTAGGTGAATTCCCCTCTTGTCTAGCTAGGGTGGATATTGCACTAACAAAATCAAACTGCAATAGTGGAACGGTTTTGCTAAACCCCAATGAAACAACGACCCCAATAGAACTCCAAAATGAGAGATCAAATCACAATGTCAAAGAGAAGGGTTATCCCTCTAATTATCCTTCCTTCGGGCCTTCTAGATCTTTCCCCTTTTTGACCAAATCAAAACCTCACTTTATTTTCCGTCCAATTTCATTTAAATATATATATATTTTTTTTTAATGTCACTTTAGGATTTGTCATTATTTTAAACCAGTGACACCAAATAAACCTCCTTGACTCCCTTTTTCCTTGTTGACTATAGCCTACAAGAGTCATATAGGTTATTGAGTCATCCTCCGTCATGATCAATTGGAAGGGGAAATTACAAGTAAATCTTCCACAAGCTTGAGGATTATGCAAAATAGGATGTTGGACAGTTGGTTTGGACAATCGGTTGTCATTGATGTCAACCCTTGGAGAGTGATCTTAGAGATTGATTCCAACCCTTGAAGATTTCCGGTATCCCCGACGGTGTGGTTTTGGTACCTGAAGTTAAATGAAATATATGGATAGATAGGACAATTTGAATGCAGGTAAGACCCTCATAGATGGATATTAATCGTCGTGTAATTTTCGGTGGTATGTGGAATGTCGTGTGGTTCCTCACGGTTAGGGAGATATGGCCTTGTAAAGTTGGAAGCCCCAAAGAGTGGACAAGAATCCCCTATTTTGTTATAAGTCTTGGTCAAAGGGGTAAAGTTGTTGTAACAAGAAAACCCTAAAATCCCTAAAGTAAGTAGAGGGGTTACCTAGCTCGTATCAGCACCTCCAGAAGTCATTCACAAACACACACACACACACAAACACACTCATGCATTGATTATCTAACTTTTGCACTAATGATCTTTTGCTAAGGTTGTGACGACATTTTTCTGAGGTAGCAAAGGAAGGTCAAAGGAGAAAGTCTTGGGGTTGCAACAAACCTTAGTTTCTGAGGTATCCACAGGTTGCAGGTCAGAAGGGTGCGGATGTGTGCGGGTTGCAGTGAAGGAAAGTGCGGATATCCATGGGCTGTAGAAGAGAAGGTCGCGTATATGTGAAAAACTAATGAAGGTTTGAATAGATGTTGGTACTAGGTCCCTAGAGTATGAAAGCAAGTTCACATGTCAACATTCTATAGGTTCAGGTCAACTACATAAGTTCTCATATGGTTATTAGTTTGTTTTGATGCTTAGATTTGCTTATGATGTTGTGAATGCTTGAGGCATTCTTGGTATGGTTGGTCTTGTACTTGGATATGGTATATGTTGGTTAGTTGGATGAGTGAGAAACACTCTTATGTATGGTATATGGTACTGGTTACACATGGTTGATGATCTAGTTCATGATTCATTATTGTTGTATCCTTGGTTCATGATTGATGCATGAGATAGTATGTATGGTGGTATGTAGTTGATGCATGGTATGGTATATGTGATGGTTGGTTGATGAGAAGATACAGGTTGATGAGACAGTGACAGTGACAAAGACAAAGTGACATTGATAGAGATAGAGTAACAGAGACAGTGGTAGTGAAACTGGGAGAGTTTTTGTAGTAGTCCACGAGTTGCATAAAAGAGAGTCACGCACATCCATGAGTTGTAGTAAAGAGAGTCACACACATCCGCGTGTTGCAACATAGACAAGTCGCGGATCTGTAGATAAGATTTGAAGAAGATCGGTGCAGGTTGTGTCAGGTTTTCAATGACAATTTTGATAGTGACAGAGTTGATTCAGTGAGAGTGAAAAGTTGTCTACATTTGGCATTTATATTTCAGGGCAGTTGGATGGGGCAAGGAAGGTGGTTGTATCCACCTTCTGATTGGAGCCAGAGAACTCAGGGGGTTGTAGCCTCCTTTTGGTTGGAGCTAGAGAATTTAGGGAGTTGTAGCTTCCTTCAGGTTGGAGCTTAAGAATAGGGGGTTGGAGCCTCCTTCCAGTTGTAGCTAGAGAATCGAAAGTTGGTGCTTCCAATGATTGTATTATTTTTATATATAAGAAAAACATTCTGTGGTTTTCTCCCATTTGGGTTTCCACGTAAATTCTGGTGTACTGTGTATCTATTGTGATGTGATGCTCTTTATGATTATACTATTGATGATATATTGAATGCTAATGATAAACTACTGAATACTATTGAAGAATAAACTGTAGTTAAAAATACTATAATTGCTCATTACTAATTCACCCCACCTCTCAGTAATACAACAATTGGAATTAGAGCGGGTCCTTCATAAAGTAGTCTAACCACTAGAAGGAGATCATGGATTATGTTAGGATTGGGGTACCATAGTTTGATGGTAAGAACTATGACTTCTATAGAAGATGAATGGAAACATATGTATAGGCACATGGATTCGATGTTTGGCGAGCAATAGTATATGGATACAAAGCACTAACCACTCCCCTGATAGACAAGGATGGAAAGAAACTTGAAGACAATGATTCTAGAGCTAAAAATGTCATCCTAAATTGTTTGACTGAATTAGTATACACCAAGGTTATGCACTGTGAATCCGCAAAATAAATCTGGGACAAACTGAAGAATAACTACGAAGGAGATGCCAAAGTTAAAGTAGTCAAACTTCAAACATTTTGACTCAAGTTCAAACAATTGAAGATGAAGGAAGATGAAAACATTGCCTCCTACTTTCTAGGAGTTGATGAGACAATCAATGCCATCAAGGGTTTGGGAGAAGAAATGAAGGAAACAATCATTGTTCAAAAGGTACTGAGGTCTCTGCCTATGAGATATGATCCAAATATTTCAGCTCTGGAAAAGAAAGCATCTAGACACCTCGAGCATGGATGAGTTGCACAGGATACTCACAACTTATGAGATGAGAATAAATCAAGACAATCTAGTCATGAAGGAAGAAACATTCAAGGTATAAAAAAAGATAAAGAAGAAAGGTAAACAGAAGGCAAAGTCAGATTGTAGCTACATCGATGAGTCAGAAGAAGATGAAGAAGTGGTTGACTTCATCAAAAGGTTGAAAACAGGAATCGACAAATACAAAGGTAAGCTTCCATTGATTTGTTTGAATTGTGATGGTGTTGGTCATTTTGCTAATAAATGTCCTTATAAGAAAAAGAAAAGAAATGAGAAAGAAAATGACCCTAAAAAGAAAAAGCAAATTCAAAAGGGTAGAAGAAATAAAAATAAGTTTTTCAAGAAAAGCCTTTGCACCAAGGAAGACAGTTCCTCATTAAATGAAGATGAAGTTAGCAACAATGATACATAAATGGTACTATTCATGGCAATAGAAGACTCCGATGAATACAACTCCAAAGAAGAATATGAAGAGTTAGAAGTCGATTACAAAGAAGAATTGTTGAGTGCCATAGAAGTTATCAAAAGAGAAAATAAGAAAAACTAGTCACTCCAGGATGAACTAACGAAGAAAGAAGAATCTTATAACTCCAAAGAAGTCGAGCAAAAAATCACGAAGCTGAAACTCCAGGCAGAATAAGATAATAGGATTAAAGAAGCACTCAGAGGGAAGTTAGAAGAAAGAGACACGACCATTGAAAGATTAGAAGTTGAGATAGTCACTCTAAGAAAAGATATTCAGAAGAAGGACATGCAACAAAAAAAACACCAGGATATTGGATAATATCATTAACAATCAAAGAGCTCACTATGATAGATTTATATTGGGATACAATTAGACACAGATAGAGAAACGTTCAAGCTCCAAAACGACAGAACGAGAAGCAGAACCAAGAAGCTATGCATAAGCTGTCAGAGGTCCCTTGAAAGAAGAAGATAGGAAAAATCAAGGGGAAGATTACACATTGCACCACCTAGAATATTCAGAAGTCAATATCAACAACAACCAACTATAGAAATACCTCAAGAAGAAGAAGGATTCAAAAGAGCGACACCATTCAAAATATCTTCCACTCCCAGGTAACAAACTATTTTTCTTGGTTCATGTTATAATTTTGGGCACAAAGCTATGAATTGTAGAGCCAATACCAAGAACAAAAGTAATGATGAGAGTTATACAAGAAATAGTTATCCAAGAAGATCTCATGAAGCACAAAGTAGAAGATACAATAGATTTGGATCATTAAGTGATGAGGTAGAATGCTACAAGTGCAACAACTTTGGACATATAGCTAGAGATTGTAGACTCACTGTTCCTCCAAGGGAACCAAAGTAGAATATCAACAGTGATAAGCAAGAACCACAAAGGATATGGATAATAAAGCATGATCAATTCAAGACTGAAGAATGCAATCTTTCTCTACAATCTCAACACAAGAAACATGGATGGTGTGTTGACAGTGGATGCTTAAAGCACATTCCAAGTGATAAAGATAGGTTTCTAACATTGAAAAAGGAAAAAGATGGATTAGTTTAATTTGGGAATGACAACTCAGCCAGGATTATTAGAAAGGGCACAATCAAGCTCGTAAGTAAGGATGCCACTACAGAAAATGTTTTATTGGTCAAAGACATGAAACACAATCTGCTAAGTGTAAGTCAAATGTGTGATCAAGGACACAAGATTGTGTTTGATTCAAAGAAGTGCGAGATAAGGAAAGCAGAATTAGGCAAGTTGGTAGCTACAACTGTAAGGAATCCAAGTAACATATATGTCCTAAATCAAACAGGAAAGGAAAGATGTTGCTTAGGAAATGATGATGAAAGTTGGCTTTAGCATAGAAGAATGGGTCACATAAATTTTGATAATCTTGTCAAAGTCAGCAAAAAGGAAGCAATAAGAGAAATGCACGAGATCTCGAAGCCAACAAACATTATGTGCAAGCATTGTCTATAGGAAAAATAGACCAAGACAAAGTTCAAGTAAAAGGAATATTGCACAACAAAACCACTGGTAATTGTACATACTGATTTGGTTGGACTGAAAAGAACAAAAGGATTGAAAGGTGAACAATACTTCATGCTATTAGTTGATGACTACACAAGAATGACTGCAATTTTCTTTCTGAACAAAAAGTCAGAGGCATTCGAAAGATTCAAGACATACAAAGAGATGGTTTAAACTGAGACAAAGTTGAAAATCAAGTGTTTGGGATCAAACAATGGAGGAGAATTTACATCAAAGGAATTCATGGAATTCTCCAGCGAGCATGGGATAAAAAGGCATTTCTCGGTAGCCAAGACACCTCAACAAAATGGATTTGTTGAAAGAAAGAACACAACAAAAAATGAAATGGCTAGAACCATGTTAATGGATTCCAAGTTGATAGATGTATTTTGGGTACAAGCAGTGCATACAACAGTTCACATCCATAACAAAGGGATGCTCATAAATAATAGTGATAAGACTCCATACGAGCTATGGAAAGGAAGACCAACAAATGTAAAGAACTTCATATTTTCAGAAGCAAATGCTACATCAAAAGAAAAGATGTCAAAATTGGAAAATTTGATTCTCGAAAAGGCATATTGGTTGGGTACTCAAGCAAAAGGAAAGCATACAAATGTTTCAATCTGAGACTTAATAGAATAATGGAAAGAATCAATGTGATGGTTGATGAGATAGATGGCCAAAAGATAAAAGAAAGTAGCAAAGATTCAGTGAAACAAGATCACGAAGAAGATTTGAAAGAAGAACATGTATATAAAGAATCAATTAAAGAAGAAGAGAAACCAAAAGCAGAGCAAGAACAACATGATCTTCAAGTACCTCCAAAAACATCCATCAGACGAGTGCAAAAAAATCACACATCAGAACATATTATTGGAAATAAAGATGTAGAAGTTGAAACCAGAAGAAGAATATGCTCACCAAAACAACAACATCTAGCACTATTGTCTACAATTGAGCCAAGTAGTTTTGAAGAAGCCAACAAAGATGAACACTGGGTCAAGGCCATGGATGAAGAGTTAGACCAGAGAGAGAATAATGACACATGGGAACTAGTTCTAATAGAAAATAACAAGAATGTCATTGATACAAAGTGGGTCTTCGGGAACAAATTGAACGAGGATGGACAAGTTACCAGGAACAAAGCAAGATTGGTATGCAAAGGATACTCTCAAGTTGAAGGTATATATTTTGAAGAGACATTTGCCTTGGTTGCCAGGATGGAAGCAATCAAACTAATACTAGCTTATGCTTGCTCCAAGAATGTTAAAGTGTATCAGATGGACGTGAAATCAACATTCCTAAATAGAGATCTAGAAGAAGAAGTCTACATTGAGAAGCCATAAGGATTTTAGTTATCAGAGAAGGAAAGTTATGTTTGTAGATTGAAGAAGGATTTATATTGTCTCAAACAATCCCCTAGATCATGATATTTGAGACTAGACATATAATTACAACAACAAGGGTTTTGGAAAGGAAATCCAGACATCAATATCTACATAAATATGGATTGAGATAATATATTAATTATTGAAGTCTATGTAGATGACATTATCTTCGGAAGCGACGATGACATGATGAGTCAGAAGTTTGCCAAAGACATGCAACACGAGTTTGAGATGACCTTGCTTAGTGAGTTAACCTTCTTTTTGGGACTACATATATGTTAGAGCAAGAAAGGTATCTTCATCTCTCAAGCAAAGTATATAAAAGAAATGTTGAAGAAGTTTGGATTGCGATATTGCAAACCAATCAATACTCCTATGCAGATAAGTTGTAAGTTAAGTAAGGATGATGATTCCAAGGATGCATATCAGAGATAGTACAGATCGATTATTGGTAGCTTACTTTATGTGATAGCTTCTAGACCGGACGTGATGAAGGTAGTAGGACAGGTTGCAAGGTTTCAGGTGACACTAAAGGAATCACATGTTTTGGGAGTAAAGAGGATATTCAAATATCTCAAAGGTATATAAGAGTTTGGTTTATTGTATCCAAAAGGGAAGGATCTATATCTTGTTGCCTACATAGATGCAAATTGGGCAAGTTGCATTGATGATAGAAGAAGCATAAGTGGAGAAACTTTCTACTTGGGTGAGTGCTTGGTATCATGGTTGATCAAGAAACAATCATCAATATCTCTGTCCATAACATAGGCAAAATACAGGGGAGGCAAGTGCGGGAGGGGTATTGTACAACCCTAGAGGACAAAGAATGTTATGCTACTCTTGGAATCTGGGCGTAACCACCAACAACTTGGCAGAGGCTTATGTGTTATATCAAGGATCTCTCCTAGCTCAGGATCGTCAACTCAGCCACATAATCATAATAGGGGATTCCAAGAATATAATTCAACATTTTGTTAAAAGAATAGACCCAAAGAATAAAAATTTGAAAAGAATCGTTGAAAGGACCAGAGCTATCCTTTCCACCACTCACTCCTCTTTCTACCACATCCTACGTACAAACAAGAGGATAGCAGACGAGCAAACAAATTGAGCAATTGGAATGGGTCCTAGTCACATGAAAGTTATGGGAAGGCCCCTTTTTCTTTCTCCCCCCTAATGCCTCATCCCTCTTCTGAAAGCGCTCCACATGGTGCCACTTCCCATGAGATGTTTCAGCTGAACGTTATAAGTGGTAAGCTGAGCGTCATGCTCGGGGAAATGATGTACTTGCACATCCTTTGGCCCTTGGGAGCTTGTACGCCGCAAGACAAAACTATGGATACCCTGGATTGTAAGGAGCTCCTCCTCTGTGGCAACCTTTTGCACCCGTCACTCCACGCCCGCCCTGCATCCCGTAACATCACCTCTTCCTTAATTTTTTTTAAGGTGAAGGTGAATGTTGGCAGTACATGTCACATCTATGCTTGAATGTCACTCCATTGATGAGTTTGCACGACATTCTTACATTCAAATTATAGTCATAAGAGGTAATCTGGATGGCCAACACCCGATTCAATGTCTCAGTAAGCCACAGTGGAACCCGTCATCGAGGAATTTTAATTGGGAAGGGTTATTAAAGTGTAAAGGCCTCTTGAGAATATGCCATAGCTTTAGTAGCAAAGGTAAAACAATTGACAAAACAGTGAGCAACGAACTCCTAAGGAGCAACAAATAAGGCAATTCCAGAGACTACAGTAGGGGACGCGCCAAAGGTAGCTTGGCCAATGACAGGTACTCCACAGTCTGAGGCAGCTCCAACAACGGTGAAAGAAGAGGAAGCATAGACATAGACAGTATTGACAACGACAGTTATAGAGACAACCACAACAAAAGCAAAATTAAAGAAAGCAACATCAACTTCAGCGCCAACCCCGACCGAGTCAAAGGAAACACCATTAATTGGAGGAGGGTATTTATAGTCAGTCTAGTTGCAAATATGGCACAACGCCCAACTCACTAAAGACCGGAGGATGAATTAGTGGACGATAACTTCTTCACTACTCAACAAATGGCACTATGTCTAGATTCTTGTAGCTCCACACTCACTTTCACTCTAAATACACAAGCTCAACATCGCACCTTAATCAATCAGTTACAAGAGGAAGTCTAATTCCTTAGACGCCAAGAGGAGCACATGGAAACAATTTTGGAAGCCAGGCCATCCAACTCTTTAGTGCAAAGCCATAACGAGGAGATAGGAAGTAGGGCAAACCCAATTTTGCCCGATCTAAATGTAGCACTTGAGCCCCCACCAGAGGAAGATCTAGCTATAGAGGAAGATCGAGCCTAAGAAGATCAATAAGGCACTTCAAAATTTTGTAAAAATGGCCTAAACAAATCTTTCTGAAAGATAGTTCTAAGATAGAATCAAAAAGCTTAGATATCAAAAGTAGAATTGTTGACAAACTCTTTGTTGTAAACTTTTGATGGAAATTTTGTTGCTGGTATCCTCTACCAGTACCCTCTTTTGTACTATGCGACCTCGGTCGTGCCTTATATATATATATATAAATTTCATTTTTTGTGAAAAAAAAACATAGGCAGAATAAATTGCAACAACAACTTGTTTTACTTAGGTTCTTTGGATGAAGAAAACATTGCAGGATATGCAAGTAAAGTATGATGAGCCTATTTCAATACTTTTTGACAACACCAACGCCATCAATATTTCAAAGAATCTAGTGATGCACTCTAAGACAAAGGACATTCCAATCAAGTGTCACTTCTTACGGTAACATGCTACAAAGAAGATGCTCAGAAATAACAATGATAAGACAACATATGAGCTACGGAAAGGAAGACCAACAAATGTAAAGCACTTTAGATTTTCGGAAGCAAATGATACATCAAAAGAGAAGATGTCAGAATTGGAAAATTTGATTCTCGAAAAGGCATATTGGTTGGGTACTCAAGCAAAAGGAAGGCATACACAGGTTTCAATCTGAGACTCAATAGAATAATGGAAAGAATCAATGTGATGGTTGATGAGATAGATGGCCGAAAGATAAAAGAAAGTAGCAAAGATTCAGTGGAACAAGATCACGAAGAAGATTTGAAAGAAGAAGAAGTATATGAATAATTAATTAAGGAAGAAGAGAAACCAGAAGCAGAGCAAGAACAACAGGATCTTCAAGTACCTCCAAAGACACCCATTAGACGAGTGTAAAAAAATCACCCATCAAAACAGATTATTAGAAATAACGATGCAGGAGTTGAAACCAGAAGAAGAATATGCTCACCAAAACAACAACATCTAGCACTATTGTCTACAATTGAGCCAAGCAGTTGTGRAGAAGCCAACAAAGACAAACACTTTGTCAAGGCCATGGATGAAGAGTTATATCAAATAGAGAAGAATGACACATGGGAACTGGTTCCAAGACCAAAAAACAAGAATGTCATCGATACAAAGTGGCACTTCAAGAACACATTGACGGAGGATGGACAAGTTACCAGGAACAAAGCAAAATTGGTATGCCAAGGATACTCTCAAGTTGAAGGTATAGATTTTGAAGAGACGTTTGCCCTGGTTGCCAGGATGGAAGCACTGAAACTAATACTAGCTTATGCATGCTCCAAGAATGTTAAAGTGTATCAGATGGACGTGAAATCAACATTCCTAAATAGAGATCTAGAAGAAGAAGTCTACATTGAGAAGCCAGAAGGATTTCAGTTATCAGAGAAAGAAAGGTATGTTTGCAGATTGAAGAAGGCTTTATATGGTCTTAAAAAATCCCCAGAGCATGGTATTCGAGACTAGACATATATTTACAACAACAAGGGTTTTGGAAAGGAAATCCAATTTTTTTTTTCTACATAAAGATGGATTGAGACAATATATTAATTATTGAAGTCTATGTAGATGACATTATCTTCAGAAGCGACGATGAAATGATGAGTCAGAAGTTTTCCAAAGACATGCAACACGAGTTTGAGATGTCCTTGCTTGGTGAGTTAACTTTCTTTTTGGGACTACAGATATGCCAGAGCAAGAAAGGTATCTTCATCTTTCAGGCAAAGTATATAAGAGAAATGTTGAAGAAGTTTGGATTGAGAGATTGCAAACCAATCAATACTCCTATGCAGACAAGTTGTAAGTTAAGTAAGGATGATGATTCCAAGGATGCAGATTAGAGATAGTACAGATCGATTATTGGTAGCTTACTTTATGTGACAACTTATAGACCGGACGTGATGTAGGTAGTTGGACATGTTGCAAGGTTTCATGCAACACTAAAGGAATCACATTGTTTGGTAGTAAAGAGGATATTCAGATATCTCAAAGGTACAAAAGAGTTTGGTTTATGGTATCCAAAAAGGAAGGATCTATCTATTGTTGCCTACACAGATGAAAATTGGGTAGGTTGCATTGATGATAAAAGAAGTACAAGTGGAACAAATTTCTACTTGGGTGAGTGCCTGGTATCATGGTTGATCAAGAAACAATCATCAATATCTTTGTCCATAACATAGGCAAAATACTGGGGAGGTAGGTGCGGGAGGGGTATTATACATCCCTAGAGGACAAAGAATCTTATGCTACTCTTGGAATTTGGGCATAACCACCAACAACTTGGCAGAGGCTTATGTGTTATATCAAGGAGCTCTCCTAGCTTAGGATCGTCAATTCAACCACATAATCGTAATAGGGGATTCCAAGAATATAATCCAACATTTTGTTAAAAGAACGAACCCAAAGAATACAAATTTGAAAAGAATCGTTGAAAGGACCAGAGCTATCCTTTACACCACTCACTCCTCTTTCTACCATGTCCTACGCACAAACAACATGATAGCGGACAAGCAGGCAAATTGAGCAATTAGAATGGGTCCTGGTCACATGGAAGTTATGGAAAGGCCCATTTTCTTTGCCCCACCTAATGCCTCAACCCTCTTTTGAAAGCGCTCCACATGAAACCACTTCCCACACGATCTTTCAGTTGAACGTTAGAAGTGGTAAGCCAAGCGTCATGCTCAGGGAAACGATGTACTTGTGCATCCTCTAGCCCGTGGGAGCTTGTATGCCGCAGGACAAAACTATGGATATCCTGGATTGTAAGGAGCTCCTCCTCCATGTGAACCTGTCGCACCTATCACTCCGCGCTCTCCCTGTAGCCTGCAACATCACCTCTTCCTTAATTCCGTTTGAGGTGAAGGTCTGTGAAAGGATTTCAACCATGATTCACAATAAGCGAATGATGGTAGTACATGTTGCATATACACTTGAACGTCACTCCATTGTTGAGTTTGCACGACATTCTTCCAATCAAATTATAGTAATAAGAGGTAATCTGGATGGCCATCGCCCGATTAAGTGTCTCAGCAAGACACAACGGATCTCGTCAGCGATGAATTTCAATTGGGAAGGGTTGTTAAAGTGTAGAGGCCTCTTGAGAATATGCCATAGCTTCACCAGAAGAGGTAAAAAAATTGACGAAACAATGAGTAGCGACCTCCCAGGGAGCATCACAGAAGGCAATTCTAGAGACTGCAGTAGGGGGTGTGTCAGAGGTAGTTTGGCCAGCGGCATCCACGATAGGTACTCCACAGTCAGAGGTAGCGGTGAAGGCAGAGGAAGCATAGATAGAGACAATATTGACAATGGCAGTTATATAGACAACCACAACATAAGCAAACTTAAATAAAACAACATCAACTTCAACGCCAACCCCGACCGAGTCAAAGTAAACACTAGTAATTGGAGGATGGTATTTATAGTCAGTCTAGTTGCAAATATGGCACAATGCCCAGCTCGCGAAAGACTAGAGGATGAATTGGTGGACGATAACTTCTCCACCACTCAAAAAATGGCACTACGTCTGGATTCTCATAGCTCCACACTCACCTTCACTCTCGATACACTAGCTCAACATTACACCTTAATCAATCAGTTACAAGATGAATTCGAATTCCTCAAACGCCAAGGGGAGTGCATGGAAACAATTTTGGAAGCCAGGCCATCCAACTCTTTAGCGCAAATCCAGAACGAGGAGATAGGAAGCAGGGTAGACCTAATTTTGCTCAATCTGAATGTAGCACTCGAGCCCCCACCGAAGGAAGATCGAGCTCCAGAGGAAAACTGAGCCTAAGAATATCAGTAAGGCACTTCAAAATTTTGTAAAAATGGCATAAAAAAATATTTTCGAAAGATAGTTCTAAGATAAAATCGAGAAGCTTAGATATTAGAAGTAGAATCATTGATAGACACTTTGTTGTAAACTTTTGATGGAAATTTTTTTGCTGGTATCCTCTACCAATACCCTCTTTTGTACTATGAGACCTCGATCGTGCCTTTTATATATATAAAATTTCAGTTTTTGTAAAAAAATAAAACATAGGCATAATACATTGCAACAACAACTTGATGTACTTAGGTTCTTTAGTTGAAGCAAACATTGCAGGATATGCAAGTAAAGTACGATGATCCTATTTCAATACTTTTTTACAACACCAACACCATCAATATTTCAAAGAATCCAGTGATGCACTCTAAGACAAAGGACATTATGATCAAGTGTCACTTCTTACGGGAACATGCTACAGAGAAGATGCTCCGGAATAACAGTGATAAGACTCCATACGAGCTACGAAAAGAAAGACCAACAAATGTAAAGCACTTCATATTTTCAGAAGAAAATGCTACATCAAAAGAGAAGATGTCAGAATTGGAAAATTTGATTCTCAAAAAGGCATACTTGTTGGATACTCAAGCAAAAGGAAAGCATACAAATGTTTCAATCTGAGACTCAATAGAATAGTGGAAAGAATCAATGTGACGGTTGATGAGATAGATGGCCGAAAGATAAAATAAAGTAGCAAAAATTAAGTGGAACAAGATCACAAAGAAGATTTGAAAGAAGAAGAAGTATATGAAGAATCAATTAAAGAAGAAGAGAAACCAAAAGCAGAGCAAGAACAACAGTATCTTCAAGTACCTGCAAAGACACCCATCAGACGAGTGCAAAAAAATCACCCATCAGAACAGATTATTGGAAATAAAGATGCAGGAGTTGAAACCAGAAGAAGAATATGCTCACCAAAACAATAACATCCAACACTATTGTCTACAATTGAGCCAAGTAGTTTTGAAGAAGCTAACAAATATGAACACTAGGTCAAGGCCATGGATGAAGATTTAGATCACATAGAGAAGAATGCCACATGAGAATTGGTTCCAAGACCAAAGAACAAGAATGTCATCGGTACAAAGTGGGTCTTTAGGAACAAATTGAATGAGGATAAACAAGTTACCAGTAACAAAGAAAGATTGGTATGCCAAGGATACTCTCAAGTTGAAGGTATATATTTTGAAGAGATGTTTGCCCCAATTGCCAGAATGGAAGCAATCAAACTAATACTAGCTTATTCATGCTCCAAGAATGTTAAAGTGTATCAGATGGACGTGGAATCAACATTCCTAAATAGAGATCTAGAAGAAGAAGTCTACATCAAGAAGCTAGAAGGATTTCAGTTATCAGAGAAGGAAAGTTATGTTTGCAGATTGAAGAAGTATTTATATCGTCTCAAACAATCCCCCGGAGCATGGTATTCGAGACTAGACATATATTTACAACAACAAGGGTTCTGGAAAGGAAATCCAAACAACAATATCTACATAAAGATGGATCGAGACAATTTATTAATTATTGAAGTCTATGTAGATGACATTATCTTCGGAAGCGATGATGACATGATGAGTCAGAAGTTTGCCAAAGATATGCAACACGAGTTTGAGATATCCTTTCTTGGTGAGTTAACCTTCTTTTTGGGACTACAGATATGTCAGAGCAAGAAAGGTATCTTCATCTCTCAGGCAAAGTATATAAGAGAAATGTTGAAGAAGTTTGGATTGAGAGATTCCAAACCAATCAATACTCTTATGCTTACAAGTTGTGAGTTAAGTAAGGATGATGATTCCAAGGATGCAGATCAGAGATAGTACAGATCGATTATTGGTAGCTTACTTTATGTGATAGTTTCTAGACCGGACGTGATGTATGTAGTTGGACAGGTTGCAAGGTTTTAGGTGACATGAAAGGAATCATGAAGGGAGGATCTATCTCTTGTTGCCTACACAGATGCAAATTGGGCAGGTTGCATTGATGAGAGAAGAAGTACAAGTGGAGAAATTTCTACTTGGGTAAGTGCCTGGTATCATGGTTGATCAAGAAACAATCATCAATATATTTGTCCATAACATAGGAAGATTACAGGGGAGTCAGGTGCGGGAGGGGTATTGTACAACCCTAGAGGACAAAGAATGCTATGCTACTCTTGGAATCTGGGTGTAACTACCAACAACTTGGCAGAGGCTTATGCATTATATCAAGGAGCTCTCTTAGCTCAGGATCGTCAACTCAACCACATAATCATAATAGGGGATTCCAAGAATATAATATGACGTTTTGTTAAAAAAAAGACCCAAAAAATACAAAGTTGAAAAGAATCTTTGAAAGTACCAGAGCTATCCTTTCCACCACTCACTCCTCTTTCTACCACGTCTTACACACAAACAACAGGATAGCGGACGAGCAGGCAAATCGAGCAATTGGAATGGGTCCTAGTCGCATGGAAGTTATGGGAAGGCCAATTTTACTCCCCCCCCCGCCCCCCCCTAATGCCCGAGCCCTCTTCTGAAAGCACTCCACCTGGCACCATTTCCCATGAGATGTTTCAGCTGAACGTTAGAAGTGGTAAGCCGAGCGTCATACTTGGGTAAACGATGTACTTGTGCATCCTCTGGCCCGTGGCAGCCTGTACACCGCAGGACAAAACTATTGATATCTTGGATTGTAAGGAGCCCTCCTCTATGGGAACCTGTCGCACTCGTCACTCCAATCCCGCCCTGCAGCCTGCAATATCACCTCTTCCTTAATTCCGCTAGAGGTGAAGGTTCGTGAAAGTATTTCAACCATTCTTCATAGTAAGCGAATGCTAGCAGTACATGTCGCATCTACGCTTGAACGCCACTCCGTTGTTGATTTTGCATGGTATTCTTCCATTCAAATTATAGTCATAAGAGCTAATATGGATGACCAACATCTGATTCAGTGTCTCAGCAAGCCACAATGGAACTCGTCAGAAAGGAATTTCAATTGGGAAGGGCAGTTAAAGTGTAGATGCCTCTTGAGAATATGCCATAGCTTGAGCAGTAGAAGTAAGACAATTAACAAAACAATGAGCAACGACCTCCCAGGGAGCATCACATAAGGCAATTCCAGAGACTGCAGTAGGGGACGTGCTAGAGGTATCTTGGCCAGTGACATCAGCGACAGGTACTCCACAGTCCAAGGCAGCTCCAACAATGGTGAAGGAAGAGGAAGCATATACAGAGACAATATTGACATTGATAGTTATAGAGACAACCACAACAGAAGTAAAATTAAAGAAAGCAACATCAACTTCAGCGCTAACCTTGACTGAGTCAAGGAAACATTAGTAATTAGAGGAGGGTATTTATAGTCTGTTTATTTGCAAATATGGCACATCGCCCAACTCGCGAAAAACTAGAGGATGAATTGGTGGATGATAACTTCTCCATCACTCAAAAAATGGCACTACGTCTGGATTCTCATAGCTCCAAACTCACCTTCACTCTGGATAGACTAGCTCAGCATCACACCTTAATCAATCCATTACAAGATGAAGTCGACTTCCTCAGACACCAAGGGGAGCACATGGAAACAATTTTGGAAGCCAGGCCATCCAACTCTTCAGCGCAAAGCCAGAACAAGGAGACAGTAAGCAGGGCAGACCCAATTCTGCTCGATTTGAATGTAGCACTCGAGCCCCCACTAGAGGAAGATCGAGCTCCAGAGGAAGACCGGGCCTAACAAGATCAGTAAGGCACTTCAAAATTTTGTAAAAATGGCATAAACAAATATTTCCGAAAGATAGTTCTAAGACCGAATCGAAAAGCTTAGATATAAGAAGTAGAATCATTGACAAAATATTTGTTGTAAACGTTTGATGGAAATTTTGTTGTTGGTATCCTCTACCAGTACCCTTTTTTGTACTATGAGATCTCGGTCGTGCCTTTTATATATATAAAATTTCGGTTTAAAAAAAAAAAAAAAAACATAGGCAGAATACATTGCAACAACAACTTGTTGTACTCAAGTTCTTTGGATGAAGCAAACATTGCAGTATATGCAAGTAAAGTATGATGAGCCTATTTCAATACTTTTTGACAACACCAATGCCATCAGTATTTCAAATAATCCATTGATGCACTCTAAGACATAGGACAGTCTGATAAAGTGTCACTTCTTACGGGAACATGCTACATAGAAGAACATCAAGCTAGAGTATGTCGGGACAAAGGAGAAGATTGCATATATCTTCACCAAACCGCTTGCAAGGGAACCTTTTGAGTATCTACGATAGAAACTTGGAGTAGTTTCTTCCCCACAATGATCAACTCAACATCAAGCTTAACTAGATAGGGGGCAAGAGAGAAACAAAAGTCTTGAATAAGTTCAAGTAACGACACTTTTGAATGCTTTTCATATATACATCAAGGAATTACATGAGGAAGCACCATGAAGAGAAAAGTCTGTAGAATTAGCAGAAGCTTGTAGATAGGTGGAGAAACCCTGGATGAGGAGCACCCTTTGCCATTGATGTCAAAGGAGGAGAGATAAAGAGTAAGGCATGGAGAGACATGCATTTAGGGGGAGCAATGGTCACAGGGGAGTGATGAGCATAAGGATTTCCATGCCTAAGTGTTGCCATCAATGCCAAAGGGGGTGATTGTTGGAAAGTTGGTTTGGAGAGTTGGTTGTCATTGATGTCAACCCTTGGAGAGTGATATTAGAGATTGATGTCAACTCTTTAAGATTTCCGGTAGCCCCGACAATGTGGTTTTGGTACCTGAATTTAAATGAAGAATATGGATAGATAGGACAATGTGAATGCAGGAAAGACTCTCATTGATGGATAATACTCATCGTGTTGTTTTTGTTGATATGTGGAATGCCGCATGGTTCCTCACAATTAGGGAGATATGACCCTGTAAAGTTGGAAGCCCCGAAGAGTGGACAAGAAGCCCCTAGTTTATTATAAGTATTGGTCAAAGGGGTAATTTTTTTGTAACATGAAAACCTAGAATCCCTAAATTAAGGAGAGGAGTTACCTAGCTCAAGTATATAAGCACCTCAAGGAGTCATTCAAAAACACACACACACACACACTCATTCATTGATTATCTATCTTGTGAACTAGTGATATTTTTCTAAGGTTGTGACGACATTTTTATGAGGTAGCAAAGGAAGTTCGAAGGAGAAAGTCTCGGGGTTGCAGCAAACCCTAGTTTTTGAGGTATCCACGGGTTGCAAGTCAGAAGGATGCGGATGTACACAGGCTGCATTGAAGGAAAGCACAAATATCTGCAGGCTGTAGAAGAGAAGGTCATGTATCTATGAAAAGCTAATGAAGGTTTGAATAGATGTTGGTACCAGGTCCCTAGAGTTTGAAAAGGAAGTTCACATGTCCTCATTTTATAGGTTCAGGTTAGCTACATAAGTTTTGGTATGGTTATTAGTTTTTGGTGATGCTTAGATTTGCTTATGATGTTGTGAATGCTTGAGGCATTCTTGGTATGGTTGGTGTTGTACTTGGTATGCTGGTTAGTTGGTTGAGTGAGACACACTCTTATTTATGGTACAACATTGATATGGCTCTTATTGTCTATAACTTTGAGTTGAATGTACATGGTTGAGGCATATTTATGTTGTATGGTGACATATGCATGAGGGACATGCATTGGTTCTTTGATGATATGGTTCATATCTGCATATGGTTGATGGTATGGTATATGGTACATGTTAAACATGGTTGATGATCTAGTTCATGATTCATTATTGTTGTATCCTTGGTTCATGATTGATGAATGAGATTGTATGTATGGTGGTATACAGTTGATGTATGGTATGGTATATGTGATTGTTGGTTGATGAGCATATATAGGTTGATGAGATAGTGACAAGGACAGAGTGACAATGACAGAGACAAAGTAATAAAGACAATGGCAGTGAAACTGGGAGATTTTTTGTAGTAGTCTGCGAGTTTCATAAAAGAGAGTCGCGGACATCTGTGAGTTGCAGTAAAGAGAGCCATGTACATCTGTGTGTTAAAATATATATAGGTCCCATATTTGTAGACAAGATTTGAAGTATATTGGTACAGGTTGTGTCAGGTTTTCAGTGACAATTGTGATAGTGACAGAGTTGATTCAGTGACATTGACAAGTTGTCTACATTTGGCATTTATATTTAAGGGTGGTTGGACGGGGAAAGGATAGGTGGTCATAGCCACCTTCCAGTTGGATCCAGAGAAATCAGGGGGTTGTAGCCTCCTTCTGGTTGGAGCCAGAGAATTGAGGGAGTTGTAGCTTCCTTTAGGTTTGAGCCTGAGAATAGGGAGTTGGAGCCTCCTTCCAGTTGTAGCCAGAGAATCGGAAGTTGGTGCTTTCAATGAATGTATTCTTTTGATATATAAGAAAATCATTAATTGATTTTCTTCCATTTGGGTTTCCATGAAAATTCTGGTGTACTGTGTATCTATTGTGATGTGATGCTCTTTATGATTATACTAGTGATGATATATTGAATGCTAATGATAAACTGTTGAATATTGTTGAAGAATAAATTGTGGTTAAAAGTACTATAATTGCTCATTATTGATTCACCCCACCTCTTAGTAATCCAACATAGGATATAATAATCTAGGTTATGACAAGAGAAGAATGGGATTTATATTTCTTTCCATGGCACAATTTAGTAGGAGTGTGAGGGAATGAAACTCTACAAATTTGTTGGATCCTTGCCCAATACCCACTTTAAATTTTATCATGTGAGAATATGAAATATACATAAACCCCCTACACTACTAAACTCATGGTTATCCTGTCTAGCCACATCAAAGAAGCCATAAGGAAGTGACTTTTCAATTGAAAGACTTCCCATCTAAAATTAATCTCCTTGGATGAAATATATTTTTTAAGTACCGTGGCCCCCACCTAGAAGATTACTTGGAATGTGGGAATAAATTTACCTTACAACAAATAATTGAGGTTTTGGCTAGCCAAATTTACCAACATATAATGCATGGAAATTCCTTAATATCTTTCAACTATTGTTTACTAAACCACTTTCTCAGACAACCTTCTACAAAATCCACATTCCAAACATTTGAGAACTGATAAAGTGTTATACTTCCTTCCAAACCTATTGAGCACAAGGACAATGAATCAATAGGTGAGAGATGGTTTCTATGTTAGATCTACAGAAAAGGAAAATATTGGGACCCTACCTACATCTCTTCTAAAACACCTCCCAAGTCAAATCCTTATTCCTTAGTGTTAACCACAAGAAAATTCTAGTATTTTTTGGCACTTGTATCTTCCAAATCTATTTCCACCACCAAATAGTCCCCTGGGAACCTAATACAACCAAATTTTTGTATATGAAATGCGCAGAGTATACACCTCCACTCTTCTTAAAATCCCAATCAAGAGAGTCCTCCTCGTCTTTGAGCCTTATGAGTCCCCTCTTTAATTTGTATGTATAATTAAAACACAGGATTGCCTGATCCCCTTCAAGATTTAACTCTTGAGCATACTTCCAACCTTAAGACCATGGGTTTGTAGCATTTGGGTCCTCAACCTTATTAAGGATCACATAACCACTTTCCTATAATGAGACAATTGTTGAAATTTTGTAGCTCGGAGGTACTTCTACATTAGTGACGCTCAACCTGCGAAAGTGAACGAGCACACCTTCTACCTAGTGACTTTATAATGAGTTTTTATAAAGTAACTTTATAAAATGATTTTATAAAGTTGGGTCTTTTAATTTTTTAATGTAAAAGTGACTTTATGATGTTATGGGTCACTTTAGTGACTTAAGTGACCTCAACGAATGATTAAGTCACGACCGTTGATCTCATGAAGGAAATATCTAATCTTGATCGTCGATCTCACTGGAAGACCAAGGATTAGGGCAATTACATTTTAAATTTCATTAAAAGGCAGCTCATGAGGAGAAGGATGGCACAATTTTGAGGAGAGTAAGAGAGAAGGTGAAGGGGAACGAATCCCAAGGAAGAGTGTTGGCTTGGAGGAAGAGCTACAACATAGATGTTTTGGCATGCATCCCAAGGAGTGGGATTGGCACGCAACCCAAGAGCATTTACAACCATTAATGCAGTCTGTACAACATCAGAAGAAGAGGTTGTACAACTATGTAAGTTGGTCGTACAAAAAAGGGAGGGAACATAAATCGAGGTTGTCATTCTACAACAGGTTGCCACAATTTCCAATGCACACTTGCTTAGTTTTTATCTTATGTTCCGTACATTTTCTTTTTTCACAATTTTCTATGCAGAACGATGACTATTTGTGAAGGATTTTTGGATTTCTTGGGCCATACATGCCTTACAGTCATGACTGTCTTTTCTAGATACAGTCTGGGATTGTTTGTATAGAGCAGAGCCTTGCTAGAACAAGTGAAAGTATGTGTTTTATGCTGATGTTATTTGTTGTTGTAATAGTTATGAATTTCCTTGAGTTGAATAAAACATTCTTTCTCCTCAAAACTGTCCATAATTTTTTTGTGTATTTCTTCAAGTGTTTATGCATAGATTTTTGTGCTAAATGAGGGTTACAGTCTGCTGATATAAGAATTATTTTCGTTTTTTATTTTATTTCAGAACTTGTCTCATAGTGTTTCCGCCCATAAATTACAGCTGTATGGTTGTTGGATATTTATAGGAGGCTGAAATCTAATTTAGACTAAGTGTTATGCTGAACTAAAATGTATTTCAACAACAATCATATTATTAGGGAAATAATTATGTCTCCACAACCTAGGATTGCATCATTACCAATTATGAAATGTTCTCCATTACCAACTTTCCATACCACATGGAATCCAATCACATGGAAGGAAAGAAGTTCCTTCCATTGATTTGTGAAGTTTATATTATTTTTCCATAGAGTTTTGATCCAATCCAAGAAATTCCTTAGCTTTATATACTTCTTGACAATAATCTTCCTCCACAAACTATCTTGGGTAAGGATGCTCCATAAACTTTTAGTCGCCAAAGAAGTGACAAAAAGGTGAATGTTCTTTAAGCCACGATTTCCATCCTCCTTAGGTTATGTTAAATATTTCCACTTGACTAAGGGAATTCCATCATTTTCGTTTCAATTAGACCAAATAAATTTCAAGCATACCTTCCTAATTTCTCATGAAATCCTTATAGGATATAAACCAAGGAGTGCCAAAACATAGAATTTTTTTATAGATTTTACTTTATAAGAGTCAACCTATTGTTAATAGACAACCACCTATTACACTAAATATTTATCCCGCCTTCAATTTTCTCCAGCAACCAACTCTAGTCTCTCTTTGTAATCATTTGGTTTCAGAAGAAAACCTAGATATCTCAATACATCCTAAATGTCCAAAATCTTAAAGGGAAAAGTCTTGATCGACCTTTCTTCTAAATCCGAGTCCAAACCCATTAAAACATATAGTGGATTTATGATCATTCAATTCCATATTGGTGGCAATACTATATGTATCTAAAATTTATCACAACTTATAAGTTTCCCTAAGATTGTAACTTGTGAATGATAATACATCATCTACGATTAAAAAAAGAGTTAAAAATAGAGACCCATCACTTTGACTCTAGTGATTGACCTTTCTCTTTTTACCTCCTTGGTATCCCTACTCAGACCCTTATAAACCAACTATAATAGTAAGGGTGACAAGGGACACCTATGATAAAGGACCCTGAAAGGCCTAAAAAAAATTAAGGTAGAACCATTTATGATAACATTGGAAGATATCGAATAAATGTGCCTCATTTATCCTTTTATCACTAAGAGGATAAACCCCACATATAAGAGCATCAACATGAGATATGAATAACTAATTCTTTCATATGCTTTAGACATATCCAACTTTAGCACCATAGTTGGATGATTCTTGGATCTAATGGAATGAAGGACTTCCTATGCTACCCCAATTGCTTCAAATACCTACCTCCTAGCCAAAAAACCAAATTGCTCCTAGGATATAACTTCTAAAAAATCTTCTTGACTCTTATAGCTAGAATCTTAGCAACAATTTTGTATACACATTTACACAACGTGATTGGTCGAAATTCATCAAATGAACCAATTTTCTCCCTTTTTGGGACAAGTGTTTGAAATTTGGAATTAAGGGATCCTAAAACCTTACCACTATTATTAACTTCCTCAATGAATGAATAAAAAACTCCATAGGACAACCATCTAGACCTAATATTTTGTCTTTCTTGAAACAATATGGAACTAATTTCAATTCCTCCTTTATAACTTCCACCATTAACATTTGATTGTCCTCCTCAATCACAAAACTAAGAAAATATGAAGTTAAATTCAGAATTTCTTTGATATTTTCCCTCTCTCGCTCCTTACAAATGGACTTGAAGTACTTGACTCCTAAGCACTCTATCTCAAGGAACTTGATAACTATGATGCCGACTTGATTTTGCATTTCCTAGAGAGTATTCACCCTCTTCCTATAATTTACAAAATTATGAAGGAATCTTTTTGTTTTCATCACCTTTCATGAGCCAAACTACTATGCTCTTCATTCTCCATTCTGCTTCTCACCCTTCTAAAATCATATACTTCTTTCTTTTCAGATCTAAAAGTATTACTTTCTCCTCCTCCATAAATATGCCATCCTCATTCTTTACAAACATATCTTAAATTTGATTCTCAACATCCTTCAAGTCTTTATCCATGCCTTCATTTTTATCAAACCCAAGAAACCACTACTCCCTCTATATTCTTGAGTGCAACAACAAATTAGAAGCTAGAAAAGTACCTAACATTCATATCATAACTCACCCACTCTTTCTTCACCAAATCCTAAAAATCCTCACCATACAACTACATTGGATTGAATTTGAAATAATTGGAAAGCTTACCATCACCACTCTCCATTTGGATGAGAATAGGGGAATGATTCAAACCTCCTCTATATTTCACCCAAACGTTTGGTTCTATCAATTTCATTCGAAAAAGATTCTAAAATTAGGAATCTATCAAGCCTCTTAGAAATACCAACTTCTCCTACCATGTTATTCTACTAAGTAGGAACTAACCTAATATGCTTAATATATATTAACCCTTCTTCATCAATCTTATGCTTGAAGAAATCTATCATCTTTTCTACTCTAGTAGATTCCCCACTTTCGTTTGAGCTAGTTGAAGGAAAGATTTCCTTCCTATAGAGGATGAGGGTGGGTCCTTTACAAGATCCATACCTAACCCCTAACCTCCTAACAAAACCTTTGGTAATCACCTCATTTTCTTGTTTTCTTGATCTCAAAAAATATCTGCATGTACTCCCACCCTCTTGCACCCCACAAGAACTAGAAACCTCCATAGCAGAGTCACTATGGGGTGAGAAAAAAAAAGTCTCTTATTTTCCTAGAAAGATGGTGAAGAATGATCTTTTCCTAAAGAAGAAGCAACGTGTCATGCCCATTCCCTGACCCCCTAGCTTTAATTTTGACCTTGGGACCCTTCATAGGCAATTACATTGGGGATGGCCAAACCTACCTATTCATGATATCTAGAATAACATTTTCAGAAGGGGAATAAAAAATAGAGACAAGCTCAAATGACTTACCTATAGTCTTATGTGATTGATTCTCCAAAATTGGGATAGAGTCCTTGAGGCTATAGATATTTTCAGCCCTTCAAGGAACAATTGAAGGTTGTGTCCTTGCATGCTCTTGTTATGTGATAGTGACTGTAGCCCTTGGAATAGAGACCAAATCCAAGGCTTCATGTTTTTTCCTTTGATGCACTTACCTGAATTTCTTCTAGCCTTCAAATATCTTTCTCTAGGGAAACCTTACTCAACCCACCTTCATCGGACCAATGTAAAGGGTCAAGAAAAATATTTTGCTACATGACCATAAATGTGATTGTAGACACACTGAAATGAGATCTTCATATAATCCACCAATTGAGTGTAAGAAAAAATTCCCACCACAATATCCAAACTTGATGGAAAACCTTCAATAACATCCATCTTCACTAGCAATTTGGCAATTGTTTGATACACACTTGATTGAAACAATAAATCAATGTCCAGATTCTTACTCAGGGAGTCACAAATTTTCTTTAATACCTTCTCTAACCATGATTCTAAAGGTAAACTAAGCTTTACCCAAACTTGAATCCTCCTAACAACTTTTGGTCTAGGATCAAAGCAAGCAGACCATGTCTACAATGATAGACAAGTTGTTCCCCATTACCACTTCCCACCTAAACTTTTATGAGAATGTTCAAAAAAATGAAATAGCAAGCACATCCACCCTCTATATAGTAGGTGAAAGACTAAGATATATCCTAGGCTTGCAATCTAGACTTTATAGATCCAATAATTAAGATTATGCTTTGAAATATATGTCCCATGAAACCTACTAATAAGGACCTTGCATGAGCATTCCAAGGATTTTTCAAGCCTAACATCCTCTCTAATCACCATTTTAATATGTGATTGACGTTGCTTGACCACCTTGTGAGACCTATTCACTTTGGAAGCTACCATCCTGGGTTGAATTTGTAGGACAAACTGTGAGACCCCACACGAGGGACCTAGATCAAGCCCTCTACCAATAAACCCTCCTCCAGATAGTTTAACCTTCTCCACTGGCGAACCCTCAAGACTTAAAGATACCTCCAAACTAGAATTATCAATGCACATGACCTGACTAAATGGTGCACTAACCACTGACCGAGAGGGTTGGGTTGGATGAATAATCCCCTTTTCCAAAGTCTGTAGATTTATACCTTTGACATTTGCATTGGGAGATCAACAAATGAGCTTTGTCCAAATAAAACCAAGATAAACTAGAGGAGGCAAGGTTTTCGTCTAGCCCTACAAATAACAACGAGACCTTATGACCACCCACAGGGTCATCATTACCTACATTTTTTGTTCGTGAGCTTGTGTACCCTAGAGACTCCAGGTCCTTATCATCTAGGTTGTAAACCAACCATACTCCCTTATGCATTGGGTATGAGAATATATGGAGTCCCTTGAAGGTATCTTCTTCATAATCCAATCCCTAAATGAGATGATCTTCATCGACCCCTTTTGTTTGAGAATATTTTAACAACTACTTTGTGAAAATTTATATCATCTTGGGTGTAGTTGTAATTGAATGGAATGGATATCCTATCAAGTGTGTGTGTGTGTATTTATGAGGTTACAAATCCTAGGGAAAACCATCGAGTACTTCTCCTCATTTCGAGGATGGTACCCAAGGTAAACCCTAGAATCTCCAGGGCACAAGGCCGATTAACAATAAGGCTTGAAGCCATTACAATAGTATACTAATTAACATTTCAACATGTCACTTGTGGGAATTGAACTTGGATGGCGAGGATAACAATCATTCCTCCAAACCACCCAATCTAAACCCAATTCACACACACACACACACACACACACACACACACACACATCAACAAAAGAGAAATAAAAGCTTTATATTTTGTTGATTTTATTATGTTAGTGCTTATATGTTAAAGGATGTGCAAGATATCTTATTAACACATATAGTCAATGAATCTTATATTATACCTTACCGTTCAACTAAGTAAAAATTTCTTTTCAAAATCATAAATATAAATTAAAAATAAAATGAAATAAAAAAATTTAAAATTTAAAAGAAATAAAAAAGTGACAATATTTCATTTCATTTCATTTTGTTTATATCTTTTTCATTTTATATATGACTTTTCTTTCTCTTTATTTTGATTGAATTAGTGAATTCCTCTGTTCTATGTACTAAATACCCCAAATAACATAAAAATAGAAAGAAGAAGTAACTCCACGCCTTAAGCATGAAAGAGAATATGAATAAAAAATAAGCCTCTTCGAAGGGACAACCTCCTTTTATAAAATAACAAATGCATAAGATGAGAAGATCTCTAAAGTTGTGTCTCCTTCATATATAAAGAAGACAAATGGTATAATTACAATTAAGGGGCCTAGCCAACCATTAAAGACAAAATTAATATAACAATAGAAATGTGATGTATCAATATCTAGGTCTTAACATGCCCCTCCCCTTCAAACAATTGTTTCCCTCGACACTTGATTACTTTGTGGATGTTTCTACATGAAGAACACATATTCCCATTTTGCATCGTCTACTGGAAGGTTCTTCCACTTGATGAGGTATGAAGTAATTTCTTGATTCCTTAGTTTTTTTTATCCATGTTTTAATGGTTTTTTCAGGTTCTAGTATCATTTTCCCTTCTTCATCAATCTTTGGAAAAATATTCCAAACTGGGATCTTTTCACCACTTAGGTTCTTTAAACAAGAAACATTGAAGACTAGATGAACATGTGAAGGTGGAGGAAACTTCAATTTGTAATCCATACTACCAATCCTTTGCAAGACCTTATAGGGACCATGTTACTTGGGTGTTAATTTATGGTCCTTCTTTTGATACTTGAGGGACATATGTTTATATGGTTGTAGCCTCATAAATACCCGATCACCCGTTTTAAATTTCCTTTCGCTACTATGTCGATCACCTTCTTGTTTCATCATGTTTTGCGCTACAACCAAGTTGTCCTTCAATAGATGGAGAACCTCTTGTTGGTGTTCCATGTTATCCTCTACTACTTGAAACTTATCTTTCTCTCTATTGATGGAGGATGATATCATAGAGTGTTGTAAATGGGGACATTTTGTACCACCATTTTGCTAAGGGTAACCACTTGACCCATTATGTTTGTTTATCATATGTAAAGCAACCAAATTAACCTTCTAGACACTTATTCACAATCTCAATTCGTTTATCATATTGAAGATGGTAAAATGAGCTACGAGCCAATTGTGTACCAAGACAAGAAAATATACCAGTCCAAAAATTACCCATGAAAATTTGATCTATGTCACTTGCAATAATATTGGGGTTTCTATGTAACTTCTAAATTGTTTCCATGAATGTTGCAACCATTGTACTTCCTTTAAAAGGATGATAAAGAGAGCAAAAAGAAACACACTTTTTGAGTTGATCCACCACCACCTTTCCTTTAGACTTTGATAGACCTACAATAAAATCTATTGAGACCTGTTCCGAGCACTAACTTGGTATGGGTAATGGTTCTGGAACACCCGGGGTCTTGGTTGTCTGGCATGTGTTCTATTGGTAAACCAAACATTCTAAATATTATTTAAAAGGTCCCCTACTAGAGAGGTGGGTAGTTCCAAAAGGACCTTATGTTTGAGTTAGGAATTCCTACATAATTATAAGTGATCCCTATACAAGAATGAATCATTATTCCATACATATTTATATGATGCGCTAGGGTCCTATTATAGTTATTGAATAAAATTTGATTTCTTGTGGTCTTGCTGCCATTCTATCCTTCCTTATTCCACCCAATTAGCTCATAGAATGGAAATACCACTATGTAAGGCTTCTTTCCTTGAAAGTGCATCTACCACCACATTTTGTTTTCCTTTTTTGTATATAATTTGAAAGTCATAGCCTAGCATCCCATGAAGTATTTTAGATTATCATGATCTATTTTTACCTTGAAGTGTCTTCCTATTATGTAAGCCTACCATTTCGTAATTGCATGTAGCATGGCCAATTTGTCTTTCCCACAAATGGGTTTGAGTAATTTTCTTCCTTAAAGTTGCCAGCTTTCAAAGGAAAGTGGTCTTCCTTCCTGCATTAAAACTGCACCAATGCATGACTATCCCAAGGTATCACACTCCACAATAAAAAAAAAAATTGAAGTCGGGTGTGGCTAGCACATGAGTTCTACACGTATCCTCCTTAATCTTTTTAAAAACTTGGTTTTCCTCTCAAGTTCAAGAAAATACATTATTTTTCAATAATGTTGCTATTTGACCATAATTCTCAACAAATTTGTAGTAATAGCTCGCCAATCTTAAGAATCCTCTAAGATGCTTCATGGTTTTGCAAATTTTCCATTCCTCCATAGCTTTAATTTAGTTAGGGAACACTTTGATTCCCTCATTAGACACCATATGACCCAAATATTCCACTTCCTAGACATCAAAGGCGCACTTGGAAGGATTTGCATATAGTTTTTTTCTCGTCCATTATTTATAAGACCATGTCAACATGTTGTACATGCTCTTCCCAAGATTTGTTGTAGATTAGTATATCATCAAAAAGTACTAACACAAATTTTATGAGTAAGGGTTTGATAATAGAATTCATTAAGCTTTGAAATGTGGAAGGGACATTAGTACAACCAAATGACATCATGCAAAACTCATAATGACCTTCAATTGTTCTAAAGTCTGTTTTGGGGATGTGTTCTTACTTCACTCTGATTTGATGATATCTAGAATGGAGATCCAACTTGTTAAAAAAAATTGCTCCCATATATTAATCTAATAATTCATCAATGACCATAATAGGAAACTTAGATTTAATGGTGATCTTGTTGACCTCTCTATAATTTGGACACACACACCATGAAGCATCATTTTGTAAACAAACACTATTGGTGAAAAGAAAGAACTTTGGCTAGGTCAAATGATGCCAACCTCTAATATTTCTTGAACCATATGATCAATCTCACTCTTTTGGGAATATGGATATTTGTAAGTTCTAATGCTAGGTGGTATGATTCCATGTTGCAACTGAATACCATGATCATGCTCTCGAGTATGTGGAAGATCTTTAGGAATATTTGCAAATACCTTGGAATGATTGTCAATAACTCTTGGAGTTCCAAGGGAATGGGGAGTTTATATGCTTGAACTGAGCACAATTGTGAAATTACACCATGGTGCCCCCTTTTTTAACAACTTTGTCACGATGTTAGAGCTTATCAATTTACATGGTTTCCCTTAGATACCTCTAAGTTCAATTTCCTTTCCTTTTGAGGAAAATCTCATGAAAAGCTCCTAAAAATTAAGATCCATTGTTCACAATGATTGTAACCATTAGACCCCTAATACAACATCAACACCTCCCATTTTGATTACAATCATTGGAATATCCAATGAATACTCCCCCGTAGTGAGTTTAATACTATGACACTTCTCTGACTAATTTATGGTACCGCCATCTACAATCATTACTTGAACCTCTGGTGCTAGATATATAATGCGATTGAGAAGTTTGGCTAAATTGCACTTAGCGAATTTATGGGTACTACCATAATCAATCAACATTGTTACCTTTTCTTTTTTACATACCCTTCTATCCTAAGAGTTTGAGGAGTGTTAATGCTATCCAATGCATGATAAGATATGGTGGGAGTAGTCTCTTCGAGTTATAGATCCTAAGACAATTCTAGTTCTTAATCTTCTTTCTCTTCACAATCTATGTAGAATAATTTCATGTCATTGCACTTACACCCCTTACTATACTTGTTGTCACAATTGAACATGATCCCTTTGTTATTCTTTCATCCATTTTCTAAGGTGTCAACCTTGTAGTTTGAAGGAGGTTAGGAGAGGGAACTTGGTTCTCTTTATAGGTGTTACTGGCCACCTGTCATGAACCTACAGTCTACCTGAATTTTTCTTTGAAAACTTGTGTTTGTCCCAAGTCTATTTCGACACCTAAGGTTGTGTATCACTACATTGCCTCAACTGCAAGGGCTTGGACAACCTATGACTAGTAAAACCAAACTATGCGCCTTCACTTAAGGTCTACCCATAACTTCACCTTGATCTACATTTTGTGAAATGCAACTAAGTCCTACTCAACCAAGTTCATTCAACAACATGAACACATCCAACTATGGCCTTTAAAACATCCTGACAATACTTTAGCACTTAGCCAATATTTCAATACTTAGCCAACACAATGGATTACAAGGGACAATAGTATTCAACACATATAGAATCCACAACACACATGTATAGGCAACACCCAAGGAAGGTGCCCGATCTTTATTTAGATGAAGAATGTTACAATGTACAACAAAGGATCCAAGCCAATTGTCTGTGACTCTTTTACATACTACAATTACAAAAGGCACAACTGCCTACAAGGACTATCAATCAAACCCTTGAAGCAATTGTAGGCTTGCCTCCTCCAAGTCCCATCTTCTTCTTCTTTTCACTCAACTAGTACAATTCACCCCACTGTACCATCCCCAAAACTTAGCACAATCGTAGATCTCTTTTACACTCTTTTGAAAAATGACTTCTTGAATGACTTAGGACCTTTGAGGCATCCTCCCTTTTATATGAGAATTTCCTTTCACATGCAAGACCCTTCAACTCAAAGGTGGACCTAAGTGCCCACTTGCCTAACTCAATTGTGTCCACATGACTTGTCCACTGATGTTTGCATCAAATCATTATGTGTTGCAAATTCCACATGTCTTCAATTGTCTAAAGGTGTACCCACCACCAAGTGCACCCAAGAACTGCACCTGACAAGGTGTGTCTAGTTTCACCTAGTCAATATGTGTCCATCCAAGTGCACCCTACTAAGATACTAAGTATGTCTAGCCAACATGTGCTCAACCACGTGTGCCCATTTGAGTGTGACCAAGTCATCTATAAGATAGTAAGTTCTTCTTACTAGTTTTTTCTGTCATCCTTAGTGCATTCTTGTGGATGAAGTCATCCATGATAACTTTATTTTCCTTCCCTTACAAAGTTACCTTTCAATATTCTCTAGGTGCATCTAACTAATGCAATTTTCCAAGGTCTATGGTGTGCCTAGTCTGAGCAAGGGTGCCCAATATGTCTATGTTTCACCTTTCCATCGTGCAAGGATACCTAAATAGACTCTTGTAGCCATCAACCTTCCATTGTGTCCATTCATCCAATCAATAACCATTGAGGTGATCGTGTGGTGGATGTGCCCAAAGCTATTCATGGCTAGAGCCTTAAAGTCATTTCCATCCTCAACAACATCCTTAAGATATCAATGTCTTCTAATTCTACTACTCAGACTCATGCATCCACAATTGATTTCTTCAATTGCTCCACAATGTCATTACCAAAATTGTTATGCAACTATGAATTGTCTAATTCTTCCTTTGAACAAAGTTCCTTTTCCCAAATTTTGCCAAAATGCCTCTTGGATGTCTAGCTTGTTTCTATTGCCTTTTGTTGTAGCCTCAACACAAGTGTCAACATTTTTGTAGTTGCCTAATATTGCTACAATCCAAGTGTCAACACTATCATGGCTCTCTTCTGCTACTGCAACCCAACCTTCATTAAAAAGATCATACAATTTCTCAAGTGTTGTACCTCTCCAAACCTACTATGTCGTCAATACTTCGACCCATTTTTCCATGTCTTTGCACACTATCGACATCTATGTTTTGGACTAGTTGGTTGATTAGTCCAATTTTTGCATCCAACCCATGAAAATTCACTTTTTCATGCCAAAATAGTAAGTTCCATACACACTTCAACAATCTTGTACAAGTTTTCTAAGCAATACAAATTCCTCCAACACTTCCACAAACTGTCATGTCACCTCTTATAATTCAACAAAATTTTCCAAGACACCCTTTCACATAAGTGCTCTAGGTTCCATTGCCTACTGATATGTAGTGAAATGCCTTACCACTTGTTAGAGAAAAGGATATGGCAAGTGGCTACAAGGGCCACTACTAACCGAAGTGTCTTTCTTATGCTTTGTTCTTGAGTATCTTAGAACTGTCTCTTTCTTCAATGGTCTATAGACAAATTCTTCTAACTGGTTCACCATCAATCTACAAAACTCTACAATGTCAGTTGCATCACGATTAGGGAAATCTTCATCTCCCACTCTTTCACCTAACTGAGAGTCTTGAACTACCTTTGCTATCAATAAAGGTACCTCAATCACTTTTTCCCCTATTGTCTTTTCCTGGCTCACCTCTTTGCTAACTTACTCAACCACTTAATTGGTGGTTGAGATTCCTCGATGACCTCTTCTAGGTTCCACAAACCCTCTTAAACAACATATATGACACCCTCAACGTGTTGATCTTCATGAAGTTGAAGTGCACTTAACTCATGCTTGGCTTCACAAACCTTTTCTTCAACTAGTCCACCATCTTACGACTGAGAGTCTTGTTGGGTGAGTACCTCAATGCATTATCGAGACCCAACACTTAGACTATTTTTCATAAAAAAAATGAGACATTCATTTGGCCTACCTCTTATTGTGCACAATTATTTGTGCAAGAAGTCATTTCTTGGAGAGTTCCCTTGCTAACAACCTCCACAACTAATACTGGTGCAATTTTACTTTCCCCCCCAACATATTGCTTATGATTCCTCAAAGTGAACACCAATTTAGTATTTTTGGAGACTAACTCCATCGAAGTCTCTGATGCTACATATTTTCTCTTTGTATAGTCTTATTCATCTTGAGCACCTGAAGCCACTTTGTCCAAAACCATCTCTTCTTGTTGATGTGCAATGACACAAGGCTTATATGTGGATTCAATGGTTGCCTCAATCAACTTCATGCTCAACATTATTGACATCCTTCCCAACTTCCTTTGAGTCATAATAGGCACACCATAAGTCTTGGTTCCATCTATAACATTAAATAGTTCCCATGGGGAAATGGAACTACTTTTTCAAGCTTGAGAAAGTCTTAGCCCAAGATGATTGTATGGTAATCCAATGGAGTCATTGTCAAGTCCAATTGCCAAACCATTCCCCAAAATTCAAAGGTGCATAACAAACTACTCTTCTTGCTAGCTTCATTTCTAAGTTTACCACCTTTAACATGGCCATGCTCTCCATTCATTCATAAATTCATGGGTTGCATTGTTGTCTACCAAAGTTTCCTCCTTAAAACCAATCACGATTTCATTCACAGAACAAAGTTCATTCACGCCTTCACCTTGAAAATCATATCCATGACCTTCTGCCATGAACTTGCCTAGAATTGTTGTCAAGGCTCCCAAAATCACCAACATTTCCTTTGAAGTCTCTGCACTTGGGCTACTCCCAAGGTTATCGGCTTCACTTCCAAAGTTGGTTTCACTTGGAATCCTTCCAAGTCTTCCAGCTTCTTCTTCAAAAGACAATCCACAGAAAAATGATTATGGTATCAAAGAAAACAAGCAACATTCTTACCTTTGGATTTAGGAAACTTTGGTTTCTACCTTGTTGTAAAGTTGCCACTGACTTGGGCATCCTTTCTCTTGAATTATCCCAACCTAGGAAATGCCCAAGTCTCTACTTGGTCAGTTATAGTCTACAAATTTTGAACCTAAGCTTCAACTTGTGTACTAATCTTCTCCAGCTTCGTCACATTGTCCTTGGTACAACTTACAGAACTCTCGATTAAGATGGGGCTAGGTTTTTTTTTTTGTTTTGTTTTTTCTTGCCCCTTTTCCCTATACTGTAACTCTTCCTTTCTGTCCATTCATCACTTTACCCTCATCAGGCCTTTCCCATTTTTTTTCGGCCTTAGTCTAGTTTTCAATCTATGCCTGGCTATGGAGTACACAAACAATCGGTTTTACCCCTCCCGATTCCACAATAGACTTCTCCCAATTCCATGCACTTAGAAATTACAAACCCCAAACTCGTCTAAGGCACAAAGGCTTGACCTAAGTGAGCCATAAATGTTCCCTCATGCTCCTCTAGGTTGGTCGTAGTGTTCCTGTCATTCTCTGTGTTCGCATAAAATCTTAATTCATGAACTTTTCAATAACTCTCCGAGCATATCGTAGAAGTTACTACTAACTTCTCTGATATGCTCAAATGAGTTAACATTAACCCTTCCGCACACTTTCAGAATAATTGAAAACAAATCCTCCAATCATATTGGAGGAGTCACTTTTAACTCCTCTGATACGATCAAAGGAGTTTTTGGTAAGTGCTCTGAACACCCCGACGCGATTTCACAAACCCTTTTGAATACATATCGGGGAAGTTACCAATAACTTTTTCGATGTGCTCGAAGGAGTTGTTACTAACTCCTTCAATTTGCTCAGAGGAGTTGTTGTTAACTCCTCCGATATGCTCAAAGGAGTTGTTGTTAACTCCTCCAATATGCTTGGAGGAGTTGTTGTTAACTCCTCCGATATGCTCGGAGGAGTTGTTGTTAACTCCTTAGATCTGCATTAAGAAAGTTATTTTGGTTATGCTCTGATTTTTCTTTTCCAGGATGATGCCCAAGCTTTTCACCCCAAAATCTCCTTGAGTATTGTTTACTATTAACTTGACATTTACGAGAAGCACCCTACCATGACTTGTTTCCATTCATTCTTATAATTGTCCAATGATTTAACTGTTTCCAAATAACATGTTTTAAATTTATCTTGTCTCTAGATTCAAACATGTCACCACGAAAAAAGACGATGATGAAACCAACAAGGGTTGATCCATCTGGCATCTCCCAGCAGATAGCAGAGACAGAAAGTGTTGGGACTGTATACGACGATACGTCGAGACTTCTAAACAAATATGGAGAAAAATTAAAATGGGGAGAAGTGTATTATATGTTTAAGAAATCAAACTTCTCGGAAAAGGCATAGGAACCAAATGAGCTCCAGGTGTTTAGGAACATAAAAAAATATGGAATTTTCATAGTGGTAGCACATCCAACAGTTTTCCCTTGTGCATATGCCATTTCTTGGATTTTAAAAAACACAGACGTAGATAGTAGGTATGTCTTTAATGCAAGAAAATAATTGATAGCTTCATCCATGCCCGATGATTTAGCTAAGTGTTACCATATTGAGTCTGGAAATAAAAAGCTAGATGGTCAACTCCTCAGCGAGTTGGAGCTCACACCGAAGAACTTATTCCTGACATTGTATAAAGTAAACAAGCAATTCAAATATTGGCCCAAGAGTTGGTACCCCACAACCAATATAAGAAGACCCTACAAATATATGGTAGCCATGTTGTGCAGGTTGTACAGGGAACTAGATGTAACCCAGTTTCCCTTGTCATACATGCCCCTGATTTATTTTTCTATAAATGTAGGGGCCTCATTTAATTGGACAAACATATTGTCTGAGAATATCAAAGATGTTGTTTTCGCAGTTACACAAGCACAACCAAGAAGCTTCCTTAGTTTCCATATGTCTTCATATATTCTAGATATAATGTGCATTGCTCACAAGTACACAAACATGGGATGGAGTCGGTTTCCTGCTGATATCAACATCCACATCTACTGTAAGGTGCTTTGGGAGCAAAAATATCGAACATATTACCAAAGAATCTGTGAACACTTCCTTTCCCCACTGTGTGAGTTTATTTTTTTTCACCTCCCACCTTGTATGAACGACAAGTCCATAACAGTTATAAGAAGGTTTGAGGATTGATATTTAATGGAACATGGTACATATATAAGGATATATGGTGCAATGAAACCATCCCATCTACTTCCTTGGTTCGTTCTTGACAAGCTTGTGCTCTAGGAAGTAACATATCAAACAATCATACATGGGGTTGGAGGAATGTTATATATATCAAAGAAATCCATTTGGCCTCCACTACCTCTTTACATTGACAACTAATTCTTTGAAAACACCAAACAAGCCCAACCGATCTCTTACATTCACCAACTTCTTCTTCTTCTATTATTCTGCTTCAATCTCTTACATTCATCTGCTTCTGTGCACTAAGCCACAGAGTCAAGCTTCGCACTGGACAGGTGATCTGCGCACTAAGCACCAGATCCACCTTCCCAAAATCAGATCAAGGCACAGAGCCAACTCGCACAGAGCATTACATATACAGTTTGTTGCACGAAGCAACTCAGAGACGCTTGCACTTAGCTACATACACATCACTTGTCTCTTGCACTTAGCCCATCACTATATTGCTTGCACTAAGCACACTTCGCTACTTCTACATTACATTCCTTCCTATATATACTTTTACATCCCTTACAAAAAGGCCTAATCATGGGTAAAACCATGGGCCGACATCCCAAAATCCTATTACAAAACCCTAATGAACCCCTTGTTGGGTCCACAAAATAAGTGAGATCCCACGATCTCAGCTTTGCCTGGGCACTCCATCTTCGACCAACCTGTTGAAGTACAAAAGTGGACAAACCCAACCAATGTTTCCTCAAAACTTGGTCAAGGGCCAACAAGCCCCCAAGACTCACATGTGACTCGTTCCGAGTCACTCAGATCTGGGCAACACTGCTTCGAAGGCCTCGACCTTCTACTTCGCCTTAGCCTCTTGCTCAACGAGCTCTTGGAGTACTTGCTCAATAATAGGCCCTTCCAAGCGTTGTTCCACTGTCGCAACCACTTGGTCGAGCTGTGAGCCTTGTCCTTTGATCTCTTCAAACACTGTGCATGCTTTGTCTTGCACCGGTTGGAGCCTCTGTGTGACCTCCATGACTCTTCCCTGGATGGCAGTAATTTGTTGCTGGGCCGTACACTATTCTTGTGATCTCTTCATTCTCTTGACCGCAGTGAGTGACTTCATTTATGCTTGAACTGTCAGTGCCTGCTGCTACACCTCCTGTAGTTGCGCTTCCAATTTCCTAAGCTCTGGATCTTCCGTGAGGCATTCATAATTCTGCGCACTTCTGCTTCTTAACTACTTGCATTTTGAGGCGAGGGCCCTGATCCTTCCTATTGCGCTCTTAGCGTCTTCTTCCCTTTGGTCGCGCACTTCTTGCGGAGTTCTTGGTACTGCTTGGATCTCCAACTCCATTACCCTTGCTTGAAGTTGTTGAATGGCCTCAATGAGCTTCATCACTTGTACTTCGATTGCCTCATGTTCCTCATGTGCCGAGCCTAGCACAGAGCGAAGTGATTTTCTCACCACTTCTTTGACTGTAGTCTACTCTACGAGCAACTGGTCCTTTTCCCTCTGTATCTTCACCTTGTCTTCCTCAAGCATTGCCTGGAACTCATCCTTCTCGTTTTCATAAGCGGTCACACAGTACCGGGCAACTCATAGTTGCTCGAAGATCTCTTCTTTCTCTTTCTTCAGGGCTTCTGTAGTCTGTTCCTTTTCTTCTTAAACTTTCTGGAGCCGAGCCTCTGTTGCATCTGCTAGTCTTCGAAGTTGGGTTGGCTCATCCCCCAACTCTACGGTTTCTGATGATGAAGGCATAGTAGGCACTGCACGGCTCAATTGAATGGCTCATTGTATTTCCTCCAGTTCCTTCTCAACTCTTGCGTACATCTCTTCTTACTTCGCGCCATATCTCTGAAAGAGGTCCTTAGATGCATCCTCCATTGCTTCACGGACTAGGCCGATGTCATCCTCCGTGAGTGTGGCATCCATCTAGGGCTTATTGGCATGGGTTTTCTTTTTGGTTGAGGGTTTCTACGAAGAAACCTTCCTCTTCTTCGATGCTTCTGTCTCGGTAGGGGGATCCTTCGGTGGTGTAGATTCGCCTTCTCCTTGTTTTTCTCCTTCTTCTTGATTTACTTCATCTCCTCCTCCTCCTGCAGGCAAACCAAGTCCATTTTCTTCTGAGGCGTTGTCTTCCTCATCAGTTTGTACATCCTGGACTTCCTCCTTTTCTTATTCTTCTTCGCACTTGTCTGTCCAACGTGCTTGACCCGAGTGACCAAGGGGATTCCTATGATATTAGGGTCGGAGAGTTATGCATCATCAACCGGTATGAGGAACTCTGTCAACCACTCCTTCGTGATCTCCTCAATGTGTTAGTCAATTAGATTGTAATAGGACTGCAATTCCTCCTTTCTCTCATCCTTGCTCGCAGTGATATATATAAAATGTTGATCTGTGCGAAACTTAGCTAATCTTTTGTACTGGTGCAAGCTTCACGGTGTCATGCGAGGGAACGATTCAATGGAAACCTTCAGTTGTTGATAGTAGGCATGGAACACTGTGTTCGACTGCCATTTCTTGGACATGTCATTTGTGTACCATAAGGTGGAGAACCTCGAGGCCAAAAACTCTGACAATTCATTCTCTGGGAAGGTAGCTCCTTCGGACATTTTCCAAGCGACAAATGCGATCAACACCAACAACCAATTGAAATGGAACTCGTACCCTTGATCCTGCGCTTCATGACAGGCTTTATCGAGCTCATTGACGAGGTAGCTCACCTAATTCATTTGCATCCCCTCCACGCATTTCCCTGCGAGGTCCACCATGAACACTTGCGTGGGGCGGTTCATTATGACGATCTTGCCAACTATAAGTTGACAAGCTAAGTGCATTGCGTCATGTTGGATAGAAGCTACCATGTAGCCTCGTTTCCCCTTCTCAACTTTGTCATAGGCGTCCTTAATGCGATGTGTCAGGGAGAGGTCAGAAGCCTTCCCTGGGTTGAACTGTTGAGGGTCGGGTCCCTCCATGCTCAATCCTATGATCAGGTGGACCAACGCCAGATCCATAGTGATGTGCCTGTCGAGCCACAGGTATCCTCCATGATAACAGGACAAGAGGAGTTTAATGCAAGTGTTAACCTCCTGATGTCGACCAAAATGAGGGATCTTCATGACGTTCAATATTATGGACTGCGCGAGCTCATTTATCCAAGACTGGGAGACTATGTGAGCCTTCTTTCCAATCGTCTTCATCAGGTATCTATGCGGTGCAAGCATAGCGTAGTTCTTTCTCTCTTCGAGGATGAAATCATTGTTCTTTAAGCATGGGATCTGGCCAACTGGCTTCCAACTATGCGTATCCCCTTCGGGATGTGCGCGGTGATCAATGTGTACTCGAAGTCCCATGGAATGCTATTGCGGTTGACTGCGCCAACCAAAGGTGGGATATAATCAGGTAAGATCGATGGAATTTGCTTCGTGTTAGCCAGATCGTTGTGATGATTACTTCACTTCTCAGTCGCGGGGTTAGCACGGCTAGAGCGTCGTGCGGTCGAAGGGGTCGCCTGCAATCCCCTGGGTGATGATGCCTGAACACCTTCAGACATACCTCTATCAGCCATATACTTCCTAACAACCTCCTCGACGAACTTCTCTAGCTCGACCTGTGCGTCCGACATTCTTTCATTTAGACGGATAGGTTGAGGTAGGCGAACGGATAAACGAGGCAAGCAAATGGGTGGCGATGTCTAAGTTCTGAAATATCAGCTTGAATATCACAATCAAATATTTGTTAGCAATGTTAATCATGGATGGCAAAAAGTGGTCCTAGCACAGCGTCAGACGGGTTAAATAAGCGAGCGTCATAATAGATTCTTTCAACGGGCAAGACTACTTCCATCAATGCGAATCCGTCCATTATGGTGCAGTCTCAACGTCTCAAACGCGGTCTATTTGCCCATAAATGTGTTTCCTAGCCTTTCGGAGCGTCCTAATAGTCAGGGAATCACCAACGGTCATATGGCTTCCTCGAGGCGAAGTCTCATTCTGCGTGGTTCTGTTGTTCCAGCGAGGTTCAAATTCTGCAAACCTACTTCCTGCGAAGTCTTCTTTGTAACTTCTTGTAGCTCTTCTAACTTGGATTTCTTATTACTAAGCCTCCTTGCCTTCTTTCTTATTCTTATTTTCTCCTATCGTAGTGACTTCGCGCTGCCGATGTACTCTCAAAGGGTTCGAAGTTAATATCCATTCCCTTACTGATTCCGGGGTGGATATACTTTCTTTTTGGATGGATAGGTCCTTCAAACCTTCTTGTGCTCCGACAACTAATTCTTTTGCCTTTTGCTGCTTCGACTTATCCTCTTGTTCTTCTATTAATCACTTTACTTTTCTAGCTATGAAGTCCCTTAGTTCTTGCTTTTTCTTTTCTGTAGATTCTTCCTCTGCTTTCCTTCTAATATGATCCTTCTCAATCCAAGTCTTTCCTAACAAAAGTGGGAAAGGGGCGTTGTTCTCAACAAATCTAATAACTTCAAATTCTTCTTCTGCCAGTGTTCCATGAATGATAACAGGTACACTAGTAACTCTTCCACACAGGGTTATCATCTTTCCTTTAAGTAAACCTATTCTTCCCAATGAAGGTACCACAGTAGGCTTTCCCAAAATTTCCCAAGTGCTTTCTGGCATAATATTCATTGGTGTTTCTTCATCCAAGACACAATCTATGTCGAAGTCTCCTATTCTTGTATCTATGCATTGTTTTTCTTTCATGATTTCTGGAAAACTGACATCTTTGCGATCATTCATTGCTTTTTTCAATTGTACTAATGTAGTCTGGACTTTCTCTGATCCTTTTTATTTCTGATCTTCCAACATGATCTTATTCTCTTGACCTATGTTCATTTGTTCAACTTTAGCAATCATCCTTGGACAATCCTCAACCTTGTGACCAACAAGTTTACAATAAAGACAAATAGGACCTGCACCAGGGCATTCCTTAGCAAGATGTCCCAATATTCTACAGTTATAACATAGTGTCAATCCTCTCTTTCTCTTATAAGTTCCCCAACTTTTCTTGTACTGCGCACTAGGATCACAATGCTGGACTTGCAATCTGCAAAAATTATTTCTAGGTTCCTGCATCCATTTATTAGTCCAAAAATTCTTTCTGTGCATAGGAATAAAATATTTTTCTCTAGTTCTATCAATTTTATTCAGATCAACTCTTTCTTGTAACTATACCCTAGCTTTCAGACTAGGACAAAATCTATCAAACATACCTAGATCCATGCTTTTGAAACAAAAAATTTCACTTTACTTACTCTTATCAAACACAAACCTTTAAGATATTACCTCCTTTCTTCAGATCAAATCTCTTTCTTAGCACAAGGTTTCACAATTCAATTAGAGTATTGTGCACTACAACAACAGATCTACGCACAAATCTTCTCTTTTCTTTTACTTCAGTACCCAACAATCACAGTTTCAAGTCCCGACAATGGAACCATTTGTTGGCACATGGTTAGACACAAGGTTGAACGCTTCGAAAACGCATCAACAAAACCCTAACTATCGGCCCTTTTGGCAACACCTGCGAAGCAGACGAAGTCTCACCTGAGGTAGAGGCGGGGGGGTTACAGAACTCAGGTGTCTGTAACCAAGCCGATATGCAGATATGTGATTACAACACTTCAAAGAGTACTTAGGAATAACATTCATTAATATATTAGCCTTATTCACATCGCATATCAACCCTAAGTACAGTTCGACACAATAATACTAAAGATTAAGCACTCTAACCATCTAGCACATAGCATTGAATCAGATCTAACATTCACCAATAAAGCACTAAGCATCCATAGATCTATCTAACATTCATAACATTCAATGCACTAAATAGATTCAAAGCATAAACATCATAGCACAAATCAACTCATCAACACAAGATTTACATGGTTCACCCCAGTGTGGGGCTATGTCCACCAACTACTTCTTCTTCTATTATTCTGCTTCAATCTCTTACATTCATTTTCTCCTATGCACTAAGCCACATAGTCAAGCTTCGCACTAGACAGGTGATCTGGGCACTAAGCACCAGATCTACCTTCCCAAAATCAGATCAAGGCACAGAGCCAACACGCACAAAGAATTACATATATAGTCTGTTGCACGAAGAAACTCAGAGTCACTTGCACTTAGCTACATACACATCACTTGTCTCTTGCACTTAGCCCATCACTATATTACTTGCACTAAGCACACTTCGCTACTTCTACATTACATTCCTTCCTATATATACTTTTACATCCCTTACAAAAAGGCCTCATCATGGGTAAACCCATGGACCGACATCCCAACACCCTAATAAAAAAACCCTAATGAACCCCTTGCTGGGTCCACAAAATAAGTGAGATCCCGTCATCTTAGCTCTACCTGGGCACTCCATCTTCGACCAACCTGTCGAAGTACAAAAGTGGACAAACCTGACCAATGTTTCCTCAAAACTTGGTCGAGGGCCAACGATAGGCGGGGTCATCCAAAAGGTAGAATTGTGGATGAAGAAGCTACAAGAGAGGCAACCAGAAAAGATGCAGAGAGAGATGAAGCTGAGAGATCTTCCCCCATCTTTGTCTCAACTCATTTACGTTCCGCAGAAGAGGATGAAGAGACACTAACAGATAAAAAGAGAAGAGACAAACATAAGGTACTAAAGAAGAGGAATGATGCTAAAAAGAAACAAAAATTAGAAGTTGATAAAGCAAAGGCCAGGGAAGAAAATGAAGCAAAATCAAAAGCGAAGGTCGAAGCGAAAGTTGCTGCAAAAAAAGAAAAAGAGTTAGCCGAAGCGGCAAGAATAACAACATAATTAGCAGAAAAGGAAGTAACAGATAAAGTCGTTGAAGAAGAAAGGCAGAAGAAGAATGCAAATGATAGAGAGGGTGACACATACCCGATGGACTTGGATGTCCCTGGAACATCCACTGCAGGCACATGAGCAGAAACAACGAGCAATGGTTTAGGTCTCAGGCCTTGGGAACCTTTCCGGTCAGCCAAAATATTGGATCTACGCAATTTCACATATGATAGTAAAACCAACCGAATCATGCAAGAAAGAGTAAACAAGGTTCTAGCAGTAGAAGGATCCCCTTTGTCAGTAGTAACTTAGGTCCCCGTCATAAGAGATGTCAGGGAAGACCTTGTGGCAACAAATAGGGAAGGATTTTCATTCATGGATACAATTGTTGGTTGTGGAGCCTGATTATCTTTCTGATTCAGAGGTTTGTTTCAACTGTGCTTGGACCCCTTTCCCTAACAGTGAGGTGTTGGGGGGTTTCTCCCCCACAACTGTTTCCAAGGGGGTCCATGGGGGGGCGACGAAATTTTGGGAAAAATTGCCTTGTAAAATATTGTAATTTCGTAGTGAATATGGACCATTCATTATAAGGTCGCATATATGACGATAACAGTTATTTTATGGATTTTTTTTCCCTAGAAGGAAACCTTTTATTATGAGGGAATTGTATTGCAGCTGTGTATGTGTGTGATTATTGTATTATGAGAGAGGAGACTATGACAGGAAGAAGAGGAAGTTACAATGGTTGAGTTGTAGGTTGTATCCTTTCATTTTGTTGGATAATAAAAACGAAGGACCTGGCAATTTCTCTGGTGGACGTAGCCCACACTAGGTGAACCACATATATATGTGTCTCTATTGTATTGTGTATATTATGTGTTTTATTTCTGCATTTCTTTTATTTTATTTCTCTGTGATCTTATTTTTTTAACAACTGGTATCAGAGTGAAAGGTAACTCACAGGAAAAGAGGGTTCCTAGTTCGAATGGGAGCAATGGCAGAAGATGTAAAATTTAGGGTCAAGAAATTTAACGGCCAAAACTACCAGTTATGGAAGATGCAGATGGAAGATTATTTATATCAGAAGGATCTATTCCTACCATTGGGTGGAATAACAAAGAAGCCGACGACCATGAAGGACAAAGAATGGGAGGTTCTTGACAGAAAGGCACTAGGAACGATACAGTTGAGCCTGACAACGTTGGTGGCTTTCAATATTTTAAAATAAAACATAATGAAGGAGCTGATGGACGCATTGKCTAAACTGCATGAAAAACCCTCRGCATCCAATAAGGTATTTCTAATGAAGTGGTTATTTAATATGAAGATGTCAGAAGGTGGGTCTGTTGCAGATCATTTAAATGAATTTAATATGKTTACTAATCYGCCAAGTTCTGTAAAAGAGGACATTAATGATGAGGTCAGAGATCTTCTAATCTTGTGTTCATTTCCAGAAAGCTGGAATGGCTTGGTCATGGTTGTAAGTAACTCTGTCTTTGGTTCAAACACTCTAAAATTTGATGATGTTGTTGGTGTTATCCTTTGTGATGAAAAAGCACARGTGAGACATCAAGTAATGCGTYGACTGTGGAGAAYATGGGAAGACAAAAGGATAGAGGAAAGGGCTCAGGGAACCGTGGGAATTATAGGAAAGACATATCCAAATCTAGACTGGGAAAGATAGAGTGTTGGAATTGTGGAAAGAAAGGACATCTGAAGAAATACTATAGAGCTCCAAAGAAACAAAGAGATGGACAACAAGAAAAAAAACAAGAAGAAAATGTAACAGGTGATGTGTTACAAGATGCTTTGATTCTGTAGATAATATTTCTGAGTCTTGGGTAGTAGATTCAGGGGCTTCATTTCATGCCACACCCCATGGGAAACATTTTTTAGATTATGTTCAAGGCAATTTTTGACAGGTTCATTTGGGTGACAATGCACCATGCAAAATTGTTGGAATGGGTAAGGTACAAATAAAGAAAAATAATGGAAACCAATGGTTTTTGAAAGAGGTGAGACATGTTCCATATCTAAGGAAAAATCTAATTTCAATAGGGCAATTGGCAAGTGAAGGTTATATATCCATATTTACAGATAAGGCGTGGAAGGTCACCAAAGGATCACTGGTGATAGAAAAAGGAGAGAAGGTAGGTACATTGTATTTATGTACTGGTAATACTGACTCTTCTATCTCTTTAGCTTCTACAGGAGTGGATACAACATTGTTGCATCATAGGCTTGGACACATGAGTGAGAAGGGGATGCAGATACTTCACAAAATAAATTTGTTGCCAGATCATAAACAAATTGATTTGGATTTTTGTGAGTATTGTGTTTATAGAAAACATAAGAGAATCAGATTTCTTAGAGTTGGAAAATAAAATAAGAGTGAAAGGTTAGAGTTTGTGCATATAGATGTATGGGGACCAACTCAGGTATCATATCTTGGTGGCTCTCATTATTATGTTACTTTTATTGATGATTCAACTAGAAAAACTTTCGTTTATTGTATTCGACAAAAATCTGATGTTTTTGATACTTTTAAGAAATGGAAAGCTTTGGTTGAGAGTGAAACATGAAAAAATTTGAAGTGTCTCAAATCAGACAATGGAGGAGAATATTGCAGCAAGGAGTTTGATGATTATTGTTCATACCATGGGATTCGTAGAGAGAAAATAGTTCCTGGAACACCATAAGAAAATGGTGTGTTAGAAAGGATGAACGGGACAATCATGGAGCGTGCAAGGAGTATGAGATTGCATTCTGGGTTGCCCTTAGAGTTTTGAGTAGATGCTGTAAATACTCATGTTTACTTAATAAACAAAGGAACTTCAAGCTCTTTGGATGGTGGAATTCCAGAGGATTAATGGACAAGTAGAAAGGTAAACTATTATTTTTTGACGACTTTCGGTTTTGAAGCATTTGTCCATATGGATAAAGAAAATGGAACAAAGCTTGACGCAAAATCCAAGAAGTGTACCTTTATTGGATACGTTGTTAATGATTTTGGTTATCTCTTATGGGATTATGAAAATCACAAAATCATTAGAAGCAGAGATGTCATATTCAATGAGAAGGTCATGTACAAAGATCGGTTGTAGGGAAAGAAACAAGAAAAAGAAAAACCATAATACACAGTGCTTGATGAGATCACTGAAAAAGAAATTCCAAACATACTAGAAAATCAAAATGTACAACAACAGGAACAACATGTACCTCAAACTCCTACAAGTGTTGTTAGAAGATCTACCAGGTTAAGTAGACCCCCTGAACGATATTGTCCTTCATTGTATTATTTATTGTTGACTGATTCTGGTGAACCAAAAAGTTGTGAAGAGGAAATGCGGGTAGACACTAAAAAGAAACGGGAGCAAGGCATGAAAGAGGAAATGGATTCCTTGGTAAATAACTAGACTTGGGATTTGGTTTAGTTTCCTGCAGAATAAATGGGTTTACAAGTTGAAGGAAGAAGATGGAGGAAAAAAATGGTAAAAGGCTAGACTTGTTGTAAAGGGGTTTGCATAAAAGAAAGGTATAGAGTTTGATGAAATATTTTCTCCTGTTGTTAAGATGACTTCAATTAGGACTATTTTAAGTCTTGTGGCAGTAGAAGATTTACATCTTGAACAGTTAGATGTAAAAACAAAATTTCTCCATGGGGATTTGGAGGAAGAGATTTATATGCAACAACCACATGGGTATGAGGTCAAAGGAAAGGAGAATTTGGTATGCACGTTGAAGAAGAGCTTGTATGGACTAAATCAAGCTCCAAGGTAGTGGTATTTGAGGTTTTACAAGTTTATGACAGAACAAGGTTATAGTAGAAGTCCTTCTGATCACTGTGTTTATTTTAAAAGGATAGAAAATGGAAACTATATTATCTTGGTATTGTATGTAGATGACGTGATTGTTCCAGGGTGTAATATGAAGGATATAAATGTGCTCAAGAAGCAATTAGCTAATTCATTTGCGATGAAGGATTTGGGTGTTGCAAAGAAAATCCTTTGGTATGAGAATAACAAGAGACAAGAAAAATTGCAAATTGACATTGTCTCAGGGTGAGTACATAGAGAAGGTGTTGGAGAGGTTTAGAATGCAGAATGAAAAACCAGTTAGTACACCTTTCACCAACCATTTCAAATTAACTAAGGAAATATATCCCAAGACATAGGACGAGATAAAATACATGTCCAGGGTCCCTTATTCATCAACAGTTGGCAACTTGATGTATGTGATGGTTTGCACAAGACTAGATATTGCACATGCAGTGGGAGTTGTGAGCATGTATATGAACAATCTAGGTAAAGAACATTGGGAGTCAATAAAGTGGATTCTCAAGTATTTGATAGGTGCTAACACTCATGCATTAAGTTTTGGAGGTTCAAACACTGTTCTACAAGGATATGTTGATTTAGATATGGCAGGTGATAAAGATAGTAGGAGGAGCACCACCGGGTATGTTTTTACTTTAGGTGGAACAACAATAAGTTGGATTTAAAAACTACAAAAGGTTGTTGCACTTTCAACAATAGAAGCAGAGTATGTTGTTGCTATAGAGGCTAGTAAAGAAATGATTTGGTTACCGAGGTTTATGGAGGAATTGGGAAAGAAGCAGGAGAATAATAGGTTGTACTGTGACAGTGAGAGTGCCATTCATCTTGCAAATAACTCAACCTTCCATTCAAATACTAAGCATTTACATCTCAAGTACTATTTCATATGATCCATCTTGGAAGATGGACATTTGAAGTTGGAAAAGATACATACTAGCCATAATCCTGCAGACATGTTAATAAAGGGAGTAGCCAGAGAGAAACTGAATTCCTGCTCAGTTTCGGTTGGTCTTCAAGCATGAAAGTGAAGATGAGAAATTTTCCAGGTCCAAGGTGGAGTATAGTCCAACAGGTTGCAACAACACTGGAGTTATTGTGACCAGTCTCCAAGTGGGAGATTGTTGGTTGTTGTGCTTGATTATCTTCTTGCTTGATTCAGAGGTTTGTTTTAGCTGTGCTTGGACCCCATTCTCTAACGGGGAGGTATGTGTGTGGGNGGGGGGGTGTTGCTGTCAGGCTGCTAAATTGAAGATTTGAATGACCTGAAACACTAAATTGTCAAACCAGGGTTGGTAAACTTTGAGCTGCTACATTGTATGTGCGGGTAAGGTTCTAATATCTATCTGAATGTTATCCTTAGAAGGAAACACAAACTCATTCTGAGAACTTGAATCTTAATGACTATCTTGAAACTTAGCATTTCCTATTCAAGTCATCAACATAAAATAGTCCTGTGCTCAAATGCTGGTGCTTCTATCTCTATTCAAAAGTGTGGTTCCACAAGATTATCTTACCACTATTTCCAACCATCTATCATTACCATTTCTGTTTAAGCCATGACAAAAAGAGTATTTTTGGAAATGCATTTAATCTGGTCATCAAAATGAATCTAAATCTGTCTACAGGAAAACAGAGTACTACCCTACCTACTGGTACCGGAAGCTTCCTTTGATTTAACTGTAATCTAATTGTTCCAATTAAGCAGGGTAACTAACTATCTAACAAAGCAAAGTTCATTCCAATCCTAAGTTATGTTCGAATTGAAAACTAGAAATTAATCAAACATGGTTCATGTTCTAAACCCTCCAAGCATCAGTCATGCATTCAATATT
>ML790261.1:160220-219349 GCA_009831015.1 Picea engelmannii | reverse complement strand
TCCCCCCTGAGCTTCCATGGCGGCGGCTGGGACGAACCCTAGTCAGATTCGAGGTTGCACCAGAGCACGATTATGGTTTCACCAACGATATATTTTGTTACTAATAATGCCAATGGTTGAAATGTTGGCCCCGCAAGTAACAGACATTTCTAACAAAAACAAAAAAAACTCCATGTTAAGCATTGAAGGAGTTACACATCTCGCTCATACTGGGATGTATAAAGCACCTATCAATGGAACACAATTTTTTGTACTTTGAATTACTTTATATATAATGTTGATATCAAATTATTTTACTTAAGGTGGAGACTAAAATATTTTATTTATGACCGACATTGAAATATATATATATATATATATATATATATATATATATATAGTTGAAATTGAAGTATTTCACATAAGATGGACATTGAAATATATTCTTTTAAATGCCACGTCTCAACTCCATGTTAAGCACTGAAGGAATTACACATCTCACTCGCTCATATGAGCATGTAGAAAGCATCTATTAATGATAATATTTTTTTTACTTTCAATATATATATATATATATATATATATATATATAAGTTATTTTGCTTAAGGTGGAGATTGAAATATTTTATTTATGGGTGATAATGAAAATTTCTATTTTCATTTTTTAAATGCCACATGTCAATTCCATGTTGAGCACAGAAGGAATTACACATTTGCCTCATACCAAGCTATAGAAAGCACCTTTCGACGCAAAAAAAAATTATTTTACTTTCAATAGCTATAATATATATATGGAGGAATGATTGTTATCCTCCCCACCGCGGTTCAATTCCCGCAAGTGAGATGTTGAGCTCATCATGAGTATATTGTTGTAATGGCTTTGAGCCCTGTTATTGACCGACCTTGTGTCCTAAAGATTATAATGTTTACCTTGGGCTATAAATACATACATACATACATACATACATATATATATAGTTGAAATTGAAGTATTTCACATACCATGGACATTAAAATATATTTTTTTAAATGCCACTTGTCAAACCCATGTTAAGCACTGAAAGAATTACACATCTTGCTCATACTTGGATGTAGAAAGCACCTATCAATGGAATAAGAATTTGTTTAGTTTCAATTAATTTATATATATAAAGTCAATATAAAAATGTTTTGCTTAAGGTGGAGATACAAATATTTTATTTAGGACGACAATGAGATATTTTTTATTTTTATTTTTAAATGCCACACGTCAAGTATATATTAAACACATAAAGAATTACACAAATCTCCCTCATACTGGATTGTAAAAAACACCTTTCGATGCAATAACACTTTTATTTAACAAAACTGTCAAAACACACATACATTCTTTCACCCAAAAATTAGTATTTACTTCAAAAATCTCTAACTTCAACATAACACCTTCAACGAATTCTACAAACGTTTATTTAACATAGTAATAGGGAAAATATAAAAATGGGGGATTGTCGTCTAGTCATGTTAACAAAATTAGACTAGTAGATTTTCGTCCATCTCATAAGGCATACTTTAAAATATAAAATCTAGGGGGCTTGGATGTCAATATAATGGCTTTCCAATGTCTCTCTCTTCTCTTATACTCTAGTAGGGTATCTTTCATTGGTTTGCTTCTTGGAATAGAGTCTACGACTTCAAAATTGATTCCTTCTCCTCACTCTCTCTCCTTTAATGAAGATGGAATTTATATATCACTCAAAGGTTAAAACTATGAAAAGAGCAATAACATGGCACTTATATATACCTAGTTAAGATAGTTAAGAAATCTTTAGCTTTAGCTTGACGGTTAAGATGGTTAATATCAAAACTCCCTGACTTGTGTTTACTCTTTTAAATCAGAATCATAACTACAATGTTTAATATGACCAAAACAAGGTTGAAGTTTCCATAAACACTAGGCTTTTTACCATGGAAAATAATTGGAACATCGTATCTCATTGTTTTGGAAAATGTTAATGACTTTAGTAAAAATAAACATTAGGATATGAACATATATATAACATTTGATCAACCTCTCAAGGAATATTTAGTTCAATATTATGTGTTGTACTTATTGGTTGGTAATGTCACTTCTTATTAATGCAATCTACATATAACAAGGGAAATTAGCATAACATGTTTTCAAAGGAAAACAATTCCCACTGTAGTGGTAATGTCCTTGCTGAGAAGTTTTTGCATGTTGATTTGGATCACAAGGGAAAATATCATTTATGCTAACATGGGAAAATATCATCTATGCTAACATTATGTGTATATCATTGTGCAGGGGTTTCTTTTCAATGAATGGGTTGTTGTATGCTTTAGTATACTATGTTAGTAGTATGGATATAGTTTTTAGATTACATGCAACATCAACAAGTTCACCTCACCTCGGTGCCATGTGTAGTTTAATTGTGCTTCAGAGATATTTAAGATTTGTTGGACTTCCTAAACAGATACAAGACCCATCGATGTTGCCTAAAATTTAACGATCTGCAATAGGAGATAAACATGATTGAAGTCGTACTTTGGCATCTTTCTCTTGGACTGAGTTCTACTTGTAAATAAATCAAATAGCGCATGCAAAAGAGCATGCTAGCTTCCACTAAATTCTACATTAATTACCATGAAAGGTGTGAAGTTACATTAGTAGTCAGGAGATGTGAACTTTTAATTGAATGAAATTTTCTAAAGCATAAATGCCAAATAGGCCATAAGGTTAAGCATCCGAGGCTCAATAAGTATCCAAACAATAGGTGGTCATTTGTTTTTCTATTTCTAGACATCTGAAATTCAATAGCCAAAGGAAATCAATTCTTAGCAAAAGATACGTTGAGTCGTCCATGGGAAAGTCATCATTAGATATTCAAGCTCAAATGGTAACGTATAGGAAGCAAAAGTTGGAATTTTAATGTTAAAGATTACGTGGGTTACATCTTCCATCTTGGGAATTATAACGCTATGTCGTTGTGAGGTTTTTTTTAGAAGCTTGTCTCGGGAGATTAAGTGCTTTATTTCTAGATATTGATGTCTTTGTCACATTGTCTAGTCAAATGTTAGCCGGAAATGTTGTATCCTTTCCCTTGGGCCACTTGGGATCCTAGTTTCAAAATAAGAATAAAATACCCTGAACGTGTCAAACTACTTTTGATACATGTTAAAAACTGACTATGGATGCTTGCATGAAGGATAAATGGTAACGATTTTTACATCTATTCAACTAGAAACACAAAATATGTATGTTGGGTTCGATCATTTGTCCACAAGTCTTTTGAAGATCATGTCAATGTTGTTCATGCTATTTGAAACCAAAATGCTCATGAGTAAGGAAATTGTTGTTTGTTGAGAGCGGTTTTGAGGTTACTAAGCGGATCCTTGTAACGCATGTGTTCCTCAACTTATCTGCTACTAATAATTCCTTCCAACATAACTTAAGCTTATGTCTCAAGCTTTTTTATTTTGTCAATCAAGCTCCCATTGCTCATCAATATTTCGTCGACATAACTAAAGGTTCCATCAATAGATCTAGTTGATCGACTAGATACAAAGCATAAGAACAATTGTCCTTCCTTCCCTTATTATTTATAGTCAACTTACCCTTTTCTCTTTCCCGACGGTCGTATAGAACAACGCAACGCCCAGCTCTTGCATCGATTGTATATAACAACAGTTATTGCTTGAGAGACCCGAAAACCCAATTATGGACTTTCTTACGAATCTCATGCATCTTGAGCTCATCAAGGAGTTCCTCACAACATACAATGAAAAGTTTCTCAAGTATCTACTTCCTCAATTTTTTATCAGTGAGTACTTTTCTCCAAAATGATCCCTACATGTTCTTCAATAAAGAAATATATAGAGAAATGAATAAGAGGGCTTTCACATTACTCATGTTTTATTCCTTCCTATCTAGTGGTTCTTATAATGAGAAATTCAACAAGACAAATAAGAGAGAGTAAGCAACTACAATGTTACCTGATGATCTTTCCTTCCTTCCTATCTAGTAGTTCTTATAATGAGAAACTCAACAAGACAAATAAGAGAGAGTAAGCAACTACAATGTTACCTGATGATCTTTCCTAAGGGGAAAAAAAAACCCAAGAGTGATAAAGCCACCCATATCAGAATAACGATCAAGAACATTACCTAATTATTGGTAGAGAGGGGAAGGACCATGTACGATAGTGAGACAGGTGACTCAATGAAGCAACATAGCTCTTTCAAAACAGAGAGAACACCTAAATATATCATAAGTGGGAAATGAAGTGTGCACTCCATGTAAAGTTGAAGTGCCTTTTTTTGCATTGGTTTAAAAAGAGTACTAAGAAATCCATTGTTCCTTGAAGGTGTCAAACTCTGCATACAACCCAACATTTGAAACAAATTATTAAGTAGAAATATGAAGGTGTTCTTGAAATTTGATCGCGAAAGATGATGGTGAAAAAATGAGTCTGTAAAGTGTGAAGATAACTTGAAAGAAGAGACACACTTTCACGGGATTACTAGTAGATAAATTCTTTCTACCGCTTGAAAGGAGATTGACTTGAAGAAGTAAGGACCAACTGTAGGGAAGTAAGGACCAACTGTAGGGAAGTAAGGACCAACAAGTTCAGTCAGGCCAGTTTAGTAAGGACTAGTAGCTAGGAAGTACAACAAGGAAGTAAGGACTAACAGATGCTTTTTGGGGAATCAGAGTCGACTTGTCGTGCTCCCACAGGTAGGTTTGTTGTTTAGTACTTTTTTTCTGAATTGATCCCTACATGTTCTTGTTCTACACTAGATTTATGTAGGCAACAACTTTAACAAAAAGATCCTAAAGTTCGGCCTTGTTTTTCTCCCCATAGGTGCTTTGCATTAAGCAATATTGCAATGAATGCTATTAATTCTCAAGGATGGAAAGGAAGTCAGGCAGTAGAAAGGTGCAAATGGTCCAGTTTTAAATGCCAGCTAGGGAATGAAAAAAAATACATTTATTATTTGTTTGCCAAATCCATGATAATTGTTTGTCAGAGATAAGGTGGGGAATGAAAAAAATACATTTACTATTTGTCAGAGTCATCATAATTATTTGTCAGGGATAAGCTAGGAAATGAAAAAAATACATTTATTATTTGTTAGTCATTATAATTGTTTTTCAGAGATAATCTAGGGAATGAAAAAACACATTAAGAGAAGTGAAGACTGCAATAAGACTTCAAATATTAGAACCAATAGAATTGTAAAAAAATATTTTTTTATAAAATATTTAATAAGAAAAATTACAAACCATACTAAAAAGTTAGGATAGAAAATGAAAAAAATACATTCGCAGAAGCAAAACATAATATAAAACTTGAAATGTTAAAACTAATAAAATTGTAAACAAATATTTTTCACAAAATATTTAATAAAAAAATTTCAAACCATGCTAAATATTTATGATATAATAGATATATGAAAAGTAAAACATGAAGTAATATGCATTCAACGTTGAATAAAATGTTATAGTTATTGTCCTTCAACAAAAACTAATAAGAACACGTGAAGCTAAATCTTATGACCAAGATATTTGCATTGTCAAGTGTCAAAAGGTTGAATGAAAAGAAATAGGGTTGTGAATGTATATTAGGCCTAAGCAAACAAACACATGTTAACATTGTTGTTTTGATTCAATTTTTTCTTCCCTTTTAGCTTTTTTTAGGTTTATTTATTTATTTTTGTTTGTTGGGAAGTTCTTGAACTTTTTTTTTTTATTGATTAGACATTTAGTGATTTCAATCATGAGATTGAGTTGGGAAAGTGCTCATTCTTGTTTCTTTAGTCATGTCTTTTTAATCTTTATTGTAATAGGAAGAGGCCTACAAATGCTTTAGAGAAGTACTGCACTATTTTAGGTAAGGATTGTTTTTATTTGATTCTATTGTTTTCCCCTCATCTCATGGTATTAAAAACTCTTGCAATCCGATGGCAAATTGGATGGTTAATTATTATTGAAATTGTTATTTGGAAATTCTTGTTTTTTATTTTTATAATCATCATTATTTTTTTTTGCTTTGTCATTGGATGGTTGATTTAATTATTATTGAAATTGTCATTTGAAAATTCTTATTCTTTATTTTTGTAATCATCATTGATCTTTTTTGCTTAACATTTTTTGTATTGGACAACAAATTCTAAGTTTTCTCTCAACATTCATTGAGTTAGTTGATTTATTAACATGAATAGAGAAGTTATATTTCTTGAAGTGTAAGAATTTTAGGAGCAATAAAGCAACGGATTCAAAATGTACACAACATTTTTTAGAAGAAAACTCAAACAAAAGAGAGGACCTTTATGGATTATGTGTAATGTTGTCAAGGAATTGGAGCTCTTAACATTTGAGCTTGTCAAATCTTCAACCAACTGTGTCATCTCAACAACTAGTCATTCTGAAATACTTTTATTTTAAAACAACTAAACTCAAATATTTGAATGTAATTTAAATCTTCTTGTGCGATAGGTGATACAATCATTCACTTCAAGGGACCTAAAATTTAAAGTGAAGTTTGCACATAATGGATTAGACATATTTTCATAGATCTTGCCTTCAATATGTCCATCCATATATGGGTATGGACTTGTGAAGGATAGATAACTCTATCATTGTTTGGAGGTGTGCAAAACCATCACATGAATCAAATAAAGTTTCAAATGGGAGATCCTCATTTAATTATTGTTCGTGATCATGGATTGGAAAACTCCAACCGTCACAAGCTACTACATCTATTACACTCCAAGGAATATATGTGGTAATGCAATCACCATCTTCGGTCCTCTATCTTGCAACAGTAATGCAACCACTATGATTGTAGAATTTAGCCTAAAATCATTTTTTAACTCACAATTGGGAATTGACTTACATTTTTAGGTGTCATTTCTGGGAAGTGGGGATGAGAATAGCTCTCCTCAACAACAGTTATTGCTTGAGCGACCCTAAAACCCAATTATGGACTTTCTTACAAATCTCATGCATCTTGAGCTCATCAAGGAGTTCCTCACAACATACAATGAAAAGTTTCTCAAGTATCCACTTCCTCAAGTTTTTATCGGTGAGTACTTTTCTCCAAAATGATCCCTACATGTTCTTCAATAAAGAAATATATAAAGAAATGAATAAGAGGGCTTCCACATTACTCAAGTTTTATTCCTTCCTATCTAGTGGTTCTTATAATGAGAAACTCAACAAGACAAATAAGAGAGAGTAAGCAACTACAATGTTACCTGATGATCTTTCCTTCCTTCCTATCTAGTGGTTCTTATAATGAGAAACTCAACAAGACAAATAAGAGAGAGTAAGCAACTACAATGTTACCTGGTGATCTTTCCTAAGGGGAAAAAAAAAACCCAAGAGCTATAAAGCCACCCATACCAGAATAACGATCAAGAACATAACCTAATTATTGGTAGAGAGGGGAAGGACCATGTACGATAGTGAGCCAGGTGACTCAATGAAGCAACATAGCTCGTTCACAAAAGAGAGAACACCTAAATATAGCATAAGTGGGAAATGAAGTGTGCACTCCATGTAAAGTTGAAGTGCCTTTTTTTGCATCGATTTAAAAAGAGTACTGAGAAATCCATTGTTCCTTGAAGGTGTCAAAATTTGCATACAACCCAACATCTGAAACAAATTATTAAGTAGAAATATGAAGGTGTTCTTGAAATTTGATCGCGAAAGATGATGGTGAAAAAATGAGTCTGTAGACTGTGAAGATAACTTGAAAGAAGAGACACACTTTCACGGGATTACTAGTAGATAAATTCTTTCTACCGCTTGAAAGGAGATTGACTCGAAGAAGTAAGGACCAACGGTAGGGAAGTAAGGACTAGCAGAAGTAAGGACCAACAAGTTCAGTCAGGCAAGTTTAGTAAGGACCAATAGCTAGGAAGTACAACAAGGAAGTAAGGACTAGCATATGCTTTTTGGGGAATCAGAGTCGACTTGTCGTGCTCCCACAGGTAGGTTTGTCGTTCAGTACTTTTTTCTGAATTGATCCCTACATGTTCTTGTTCTACACTAGATTTATGTAGGCAACAACTTTAACAGAAAGATCCTAAAGTTCGGCCTTGTTTTTCTCCCCGTAGGTGCTCTGCATTAAGCAATATTACAATGAATGCTATTATTTCTCAATGATGGAAAGGAAGTCAGGTGGTAGAAAGGTGCAAATGGTCAGTTTTAAATGCCAACTAGGGAATGAAAAAAATACATTTATTATTTGTTTGTCAAATCCATGATAATTGTTTGTCAGGGATAAGGTGGGGAATGAAAAAAATACATTTATTATTTGTCAGAGTCATCATAATTATTTGTCAGGGATAAGTCGGGAAATGAAAAAATACATTTATTATTTGTTAGAGTCATCATAATTGTTTGTCAGGGATAATCTTTTGTTAGAGTCATCATAATTGTTTGTCAGGGATAATCTAGGGAATGAAAAAAAATACACTAGAAGAAGTGAAGACTGCAATAAGACTTCAAATATTAGAACCAATAGAATTGTAAAAAAATATTTTTTTACAAAATATTTAATAAGAAAAATTGCAAACCATGCTAAAAAGTTAGAATAGGAAATGAAAAAAATACATTCGAACGAGCAAAACATAATATAAGACTTGAAATGTTAGAACTAATAAGATTGTAAACAAATATTTTTTCACAAAATATTTAATAAAAAAAGGAAAATTACAAACAATACTAAAAAAATTTAAAAATTTAGGATATAACAGATGTATGAAAAGTAAAACATGAAGTAATATGTTGAATCAAATGTTATAGTTCTTGTCCTTCAGCAAAGACTAATAAGAACACGTGAAGCTAAATCTTATGACCAAGATATTTGCATTGTCAAGTGTCAAAAGGTTGGATGAAAAGAAATAGGGGTTGGATGAAAAGAAATAGGATTGTGGATGTATATTAGGCCTAAGCAGACAAACACATGTTAACATTGTTGTTTTGATTCAAATTTTTCTTCCCTTTTAGCTTTTTTTAGTTTATTTATTTATTTTTGTTTGTTAGGAAGTTCTTGAATTTTTTTTTTCCTGATGAGACATTTAGTGATTTCAATCATGAGATTGAGTTGGGAAAGTGTTCATTATTGTTGCTTTAGTCATGTCTTTTTAATCTTTATTGTAATAGGAAGAAGCCTACAAATGCTTTAGAGAAGTATTGCACTATTTTAGGTAAGCATTGTTTTTATTTGATTTTATTGTTTTCCCCCTCTCATGGTAGTGTTCATTCTTGTTGCTTTAGTCATGTCTTTTTAATCTTTATTGTAATAGGAAGAAGCTTACAAATGCTTTAGAGAAGTATTGCACTATTTTAGGTAAGGATTGTTTTTATTTGATTTTATTGTTTCCCCCTCTCATGGTAGTAAAAAATCTTGCAATTCCATGGCAAATTGGATGGTTAATTATTATTGAAATTGTCATTTGGAAATTCTTGTTATTTATTTTTGTAATCATCATTAATCTCTTTTGCTTTGCCATTGGATGGTTAATTATTATTGAAATTGTCATTTGGAAATTCTTGTTCTTTATTTTTGTAATCATCATTAATTTCTTTTGCTTAACATTTTTTTTGTATTGGACAACAAATTCTAAGTTTTCTCTCAACATTCATTGAGTTAGTTGATTTATTAACATGAATCGACAAGTTATATTTCTTGAAGTGCAAGAATTTTAGGAGCAAGAAAGCAACGGATTCAAAATGTACACAACATTTTTTAGAAGAAAACTCAAACAAAAGAGAGGACTTTTATGGATTGTGTATAATGTTGTCAAGGATTTGGAGCTCTTAACATTTGAGCTTGTCAAATCTTCAACCAATATTATAAGCAACCTATAGGGATAGCCTATAGACCAACTGTGTCATCTCAATAACTAATCATTGTGAAATACTTTTATTTTAAAACAACTAAACTCAAATATTAATTGAATGTAATTTAAATCTTCTTGTGCAAGAGGTGATACAATCATTCACTTCAAGGGACCTGAAATTTAAAGTGAAGTTTGCACATAATGGATTAGACATATTTTCATAGATCTTACATTCAATATGTCCATCCATATATGGGTATGGACTTGTGAAGGATAGATAACTCTATCATTGTTTGGAGGTGTGTAGAACCATCACGTGAATCAAATAAAGTTTCAAATGGGAGATCCTCATTTAATTATTGTTGGTGATCATGGATTGGAAAACTCCAACCATCACAAGCTACTACATCTACTACACTCCAAGGAATATATGTGGTAATGCAACCACTATCTTTGGTCCTCTATCTTGCAACGGTAATGCAACCGCTATGATTGTAGAATTTAGCCTAAAATCATTTTTTAACTCACAATTGGGAATTGACTTACATTTTTAGGTGTCATTTCTGGGAAGTGGGGATGAGAATGACTCTCCTCTATCATGATGGGATCCAGATCCTCTCCTCCACCACTTTTAAATAAAAATCGCTCAACTCTTGTTTCCTCCTCTATCACACGTGGGCTCCTCCTCATGGGTAGATGGGCTCCAATAGTGTTTCCTCCTCTATCTCTCCTCCCTCCTTTTGGCTATGTCACTGCAGTGTCACAGGGTCAACTTCTTGATGTGGGTTCTTTATCAAGGGGTCCACTGGTTGGCTCAACAAGGTCTCTATCCATATGGGACTATGATTGTTATATGTTTAACATATAACATATATGTTTTGTGTGTTTATTAATCACAAGACAAATATATGTTGTGTGTTTAAGAAATACACAACATATATATTATTAGATTAATATAAGGAGATGGATGGTGAATATGAGATTATATATGTTAGTATATTTATTAAACATATAGCATAATATGTATATGTGTGTGTAATAAACATATAGCATATATGTGTTCAATATAATTTTTTAATTTTAATTTTTATATTTTATTAATCTTTTATATTATTAATATTTTTGTTTGTGTATATTATTAACATATATTATGTTATTATTATTTTTTAAATGATGTAGTGTTTTTTATTATATATTTAGTTTTAATAATGATAGAAACAACTACTAACATGATCATTGTAACATCCCCACTATAATCCCCAGTTTAATTAATGCATAATGTAGATATGAATGTGGTTATGGCCAAGTGATGTACTATACGAATTGTATTTCTAAATTTTAATAAACTAAATGTGATGCCAATTGTTGGGGGATGTGGACAAAGATTGGGGGTTGAGTTTTCCACAAGAGAAGGGAGTGTCTAAGAGGGGTCCAAGGGGGAAATTATTTGTGGGTATTGATTCAAATCCACTTTCTTGAATTTTGTTATCATTGGGGGCAACCTTATGTTTTGTTGTTGAGTGTTCCCAATGCCAATCATTAAATTCATGTAAGAGGGTGGGTGTAAACAATCACATCTCATAGTTATTGAGAGCATGGGGCTAGAGTAAAATCAAAATTGGGTGGAGTGAGCAGTCAATTGGCTTGGAGAAAAAGGAAATTCATAGGGCCAAATAGGGAAATTTTTCATAGGAAAGTTTTTTCATGAACAACAAGGAGAGAGAAAAAAAAAAGCACTAGAGTTGGAGCAACATTGGAGGGCGAATTCTGGAGCATTTTTGGAGATAAGGACTAAAGAGATAAGTTCTAAGGCCTGACGAGGGAACTCCTTTGTGAGTTGCACTGTAACAACAAGTTATTATTATTTTTTTCCTAGTAGTTTTCCCTAGCAGTGAGTTCCTTTGAGTTCTCAGTAGTGAGATTCTCAGTTACCTATGCTAGAGAGACCTAGATAAACGAATGGTGCAACCCGATGGACTGAGAGTAGTGAAGCAACACATTCCTTGGGTTGGGTAGGTCAAGAGGAAGAGAGTTGGTGGAAATCGAGATAGTTGTAGGAGAATATCAATGGGTTGTGGGATATCTAAGCTGTTAGTGGATAGTGAGAGACACCCTTTTCTTATGGATTCCTAAATCTAGCTCAAGGGTGAATTGTTATTGAGATTTGGAACAACAAGTCTATGGTTGGGTGGAAGATCCGTCCCAAGCATTTGGTTGGACAACTATTTTAAAAAGATAAGTGTTTATCTGTTTTCTAATTTAGTTTATGAGTTTAATCGCTTTGCATTTTACTCTGTGAATGGGAATAATTTATATGTTGTTGTAGATGATTTTATTTTTTGCATTCATGTCATTTCAGTATGTTGTAGTTGTATATAATTAGGGGTATCTAAAAATGATTAAATCTATGTATAATTCATAGTTGGTAAGCTACAAGAATTTAATTAGAAAAAAAATTTCAAAGTTATGTGTTTTTCATCAAGTAATGTTCCTCGGTTAAGTTGGGGAATGTTACAAATTGGTATTAGAGCTCAAGGTTCAACACTAAGCTTGTATGGGCCAATAGCCAACACGAATTGGGCAAATTCATGGTTGTAGATTTTGTATTGTGAAAAAATTGGGGGAAAATCATGAACCAGAGTGAAATCCCCAAATTTATGGATAGATTTGAGTTAATTTGCTTCAGAATAGTTGAAGAAGGGATTAACGACATTGAGTTACAAGTTGCAGAGTTGAATTTGGCCTAGAGGGTCGAATTCTGCGTTTTTCATGGTGACAGAGAAGTTTGGTGATCGACAACCTAGATTATTTCATTTGTACGACTCAACGACCAAGATCCAATTGCAGAGTCCAAAAAGGACATTTTTTACAGGTATTTGGAAAGAGGGATTCAGGAAAATATTGAAGCAGGGCATGAGTTTAAGTCCAAAGGGAGAAACCCGATGGCACAAACCTGAAGAAATGGGAGTCGTCAGATAAAAAATCAGAATCACTCTCAGTCATTGGATCTGCATGATGTGTTTTCAGGAGAATTCATTCAGGAAGTCTGGGGGTAAACTCACATTTCGCTGAAGCCAATACGACCGAGTTAAAGTTCGAGTAGTTGAAGATTTTCGAGAAGATATAGATCATCAGACACGAGAGATGTCAATCATTGGATCCTTCAAAAAGGTGGCTTTAGAAGGGTCGTTTAGAAAATCTTGGTAGTGATGTTGTGTTTTCGAAAGAGCTCTTATGACCTAGGTATTTAGTGGGCATATTGGAAACCTGAGATGACTGGGGCCGTTAGTTGGCATGATTGTTGATCATCTGATCTATCAGATGAGCATGTTATCTCAGAAGGGTTGTGAGTGAAAGAGAATGCCACATCAATTTTCCATATCAGTATGCCATGTCAGATGCCACATCAGCAAGAGCAAGTGAATCAGAGTGTATCAGATCAACAAGGGATTGTTCCCGAGGGTCTTCGAAGGAATGTTGTCAGAAGGTCTCATTCGGAGAGGATGTTCTCAATGGATAATTCCAACAGAGCGAGTCTGATGGGTTATCGGACTATGGATTTCAAAAAGATCAATAAGAAACCTAAGTTTCCATTTCGATGGGTTTTTTTTATGGGAAGAGCATGGAGTTGATCCCGACAAGCTTACGAAAGGTTTGGCCATGGTATTGGAAATGTTGAGTGGATCGATGACTGGGATTATTTCTGATTTTGAGGTCAACGGCTCGTATCTGAATACTATCACAGTAGTAAATCAATGATTTTCTGTGAAAATTTTCAGTTTTTGAAAGTCTTCATCTTGTGGGGCATTTTTAGGGACTAAACAACTTTTTTAGGTAGTCGAAAACCACAAGAATTATGTGTAACTCCTGTACACACAATATTTGCAACTTAAATGAAATAAATCAATGAGAGCTATTGCAGGATAAAATCAAAGCTCGTATGAGAAAGTTGCAATACCAGTTTACTTCCAGAGGGCATAACTCCTTGCTCAGAAGCTAGTTTAGGGCACAAGAGAAATCAAAAGAAAGATCACGAACCATAAAATACATTCATGAAGACATATTAGGAATCCTAGTAAATAAATGTACAGAAAGAGAAAGAAGACACATGTATCATATAGGGATAAAAATGGAAAATAATCAAAACTTCTGCGGGCCATAACTATCAGCCGGGAGCTCAGATGAAGGTGAAATTTCGATAGATTGTTTGGAAGGTAGTCATGAAGATACCCAATTGGGATTCAGTCAAAATTCCAAAGGATTTGGCACAGGGATTCTTAAACAAGGCTAAAATTGCTAAGTCGGGAAAAAGTGGAAAAGGACAAAGTTGTCATTCCCATATTGTTGCAAATTTTGACTCGAGCATCAGTTTGATAATATGAGAGTTGTTGTGAATTTAGTGTCAACAGTATTATCTATGTCTCATACAAAATTTTCCTTGGTTACCAATGGATTTACCTCTGTAGGTGGCCAAAGTTGGTGTTTGAGATTATTTCGCATTTGGGAGAAGGTGCACAAGAGGGGTAAAGTGGCAATATTCAATTGGCAATAACTTTTAGCTTGGAACTCAGATTTGGGAAAACTAATAGTCATTGGAAAGGTATTGAGGAGGAGAAGCCATATAGAAACCCCAAAAATTGATCTGAGTAGTAAATTTTATAATCAACTCATAAGAAGATGACTGATGATCATTAAAGAGAATAAAATTTATGCAGTCTTTTTCCAAAACTATGTATGTATATATTTTGTCTAAAAGAAATTTTAGTGCATGCACATTTTCTTGCATAATTAAGAGGTTCGTAAGGGTAGTTTGGTTTCTGAATGAGAACCATAATCATGGAAAATACCCAAGGGTCCTACATCCATGAGGAGGAGGTCACGGGTCTACATGTCAGCATGGGAAATGCTAAGACAAAGTCTAATGGAAGAAGAGGCAAGAAGGAGTCTGTAACTATGAGAATCCTACACAGAGAAGTGTAGAGCTATAGGGAAGATAATGAGAAGGTAATGAAATCTAAGGAGGATATACTACAGAGTCTGGATATGTTGCATAGGCAAGCCAATGAAGACTCTGGCACAAAGCAAGTGGATATTGCTAGACATGTGACAACATCCAGATCCCATAGCATAAGGGATGAGCATGGGAAAGATAGGAATTCAAGGAGAATGAGTAGGCACCATCATTCCCTAGAGAAATACACTAGTAGAGCTCATGTGAGATCAGGGCCAGGGAGTAGCCCAATTGTGTCTCCTACTAGGAAGCAGAGGGGAAGGCTTGAGGCAGACATCTTGCAAGGTGAACTCAGGAAAATCAAGCCACCAACTTTCAATGGTGAGAATAGTGTTGAGGGGGTTGGATTCCCTTTAAATCAATAGTAGGCACCACACCCAAAGACGAGGCGTAATTAGACTCTTCTTCATTTGGAATGGTGTGATTCTCTGGATTGATGGCCCGACAGCCTTTTCAATGGTCTTTAATGATTAATTTTTTGTTTCCAAATATTCCCTTCAAACTACTTATCTCTTTTGTATTTATTTATTTTTTTTAATGCAAGAAAATGAAATTAATCTAAGAGAAAATTGATTTGTTTTAAGAAATTTGAGCCCAGGGTAACATTTGTCCTATTGTATGTAAACAACACCCAAAGTTTAATTACTCTAGCACTAATACTAACATTCATCAACTATCATATATTCTTTAAGAAACAAAAATACATGACATGCATGCACCGATACATAAGAAAAAGATTAGCAAGAACTAATTATATGCTTCACTTATACGTAACAAATTACATCAATTTTCACCAAATTTCATTCAAATATCTATTAACTACTCAAGATAGCTTAAAATAATTGTGATCTTACTTAATTCATACAACTTCTAAACAAAACACAGAACAATCCACCGATCTGATCACACACAAAGGTTTGGTAAATAATTCCTCTGGCTCTCTCTGAGCTTTTGAATTAACTGTAGCGAGAAATAGTTCTTGGCACCAATTACAAAATTTATTACAAAAACCATCGACCTCGGTTGCATGGTTGATTCTCCTATTTAACTAGAATGAACTGTCTAAAAATAGTCATAAACTTGTTTTGAGTAAAGAAACAAATAACAATGTGGACTAATCCACGTATCTTCTTCGAGACATCTCTTAGTCACTCGGTGACTAATCCAACGATTTTTCTTTGTCATAATTGGACCATTTAGAAAAACGATATTCACAGGTGTGCATATAGGAAAAACAATTTGGGTCCATCGACACACTAAGTAATCCCCTCATTTCTCCTATGTGTTGTCTAAACTTATCCATCTTGGTGACTACGTATTCCATAACTATCGATCCTCTAATCAGGCTTTCCATAAACTTTATGACCTGCCCTCATGCCAAAGTAGTCATTTGGAGAACATTTGATTCTTACTTCTAGTCTCGGTCTACATGTTGTCTTACTATGTCATTGATATTTCAAAATTCTTCTAGGGAGCCGAACTAAGGAAACTAGATTTTCGTCATCTTTTCATTTATTTTCTCCCAGCTCTTTAGACACTCATCCCATCTCTCTTACATCTTTCGATGTGGCTCCACAACTAACTGAACTCAGTGCTCAACCGCTCTTTGAATTTTGTCTATGTTCTCTTCAATGAACATTCTTATGTCGTACTCTTCTTCACCTCGGCCTTTATGTATCTCTCTGTTGTATTCAATTTGGGTCAAGGTTTTGTGTTCTCGTTCACACCATCTAGAAATTTATTTATATGCTACAAGACCTAAAAGTGTTTCCTCTTGGTAACTTATAGTCTTATCCATGAAGATATCCCTTCCCAATTTGTACCTACCATACTCTTCCAAAAATTCATCCCTTAGAAGCATCACTATATGGGTGGTGTCCCTTTAATAATCATCCTGATGTCTAATATTTTTGAGCTCTCTTCTCATGGATTCAACTTCCATTTCATCCTCTCTAGCTCTGTCAATGGTGGCATGGGATATGTCCATCCCTACCCTCAAAATCTCACTCGCCCTTTCCTTTTTGGTGTCCAGCAAAGTCTTTTCAGTGGTTATGATCATAGCATCTGCCAGAGTGAGCTTTCTCTTCCTAATTTTTCTCTTTACCACTACTTGTCTCTTCTGGTCATATGCTATAGTTTCAATGTCTGCTACCTCATCTATTGGCTCTAGTCTTTACTGGTACCCCCATTCCAACACATTCTCTATGCTTCCTAGAGAATGGTATCATTCCAGGATAGGTGTCTTTCCCTTATCGGATGTCGGTGTTTGATCACTTAGTGCTCCCATATATTTACATGCTACCTTCTCTTTGCTTGGTTTTGTGGGTGGTTATTCTATTCTATTCATATACTTTGTTCTTGTTTATGTGGATACCTCTCTTGTTTGCTCAAGATCTATATTTTTTTCTGGCACACTTTCTTTTGGAAATTTTGGTAGTGTCACCTCCTTGGGAAAGGACATGGTTGGGGTTTCATCTGTTGCCTCTCCACTTGATGGAGCAATACTTTGTTCCTCATGCTCATCACCTTTACTTGCAACTTCTCCAAGTTGTTCCACATGGTCTTTATTCTTTTCATTATCCTCTCTCCCAAAGGTTGTACCTTCTGAACTATGTTCTTCATTTTCACTTCCACCTTCATCTTCTTGAGCCTTCTCTTCTTTGGGTGGATATAACCTCAATTCTGGTTGAGTTGTGACCTTTTTTAGTTGTGCTCGTTGCCACCAGTGGATCTTTTGGTTGTGGCTCCATAGGTAGTAGTCCTCCTTTCACATCTGTGTTGGACTAATTTATAATCGAAACTCATGAAGTATCTGTAGAAATTTCAATACAAATTATGTATTTCCTAGATTCTCTTGATCTAACAATTATATGCCACTGTTAAATACAGAATCGCTTCTACTATAAATCTTGTGGAATTTAAAACACGATCGCCAATTACAATATCAAGAAGAAAGATCAATCACACATAACATAGATGTTTTACCGGGAAAGCATAAAGCTAAAAACCCCACTATTATATATTTTGTATATCATGGATCATGAAACAATCTCATACAAAACTCTGATCCAAGAGCTCTCAGTACAATACAATCGTCTCACACTGTCATACAAAAATCAACAAATACATGTGCCAATTCTCTGCCTCCAGACAACCTGCCTCCTCTGCGTAATCCCTGTAAATGGAAAACTTGCAAAATGATTCGAATGCCTCTTGCCTAGGCTGGGCATTGCTCATGGGCACATCCACTGTGTGTGTGATTGCATGAGTGCACTTCACTCAAATCACAAATGATAGTCAAACTATCCCTTTCACCTGTTATCTCAACTGGGTCTCCACTGCATCTGACATGCATGTAGTTAACAATGGTAAATCTTCAGTTGCATGTGAGATCACTGATTGTGAATTAATTAATAATTAATTCATTGAACTCTCACTAGTGTAAGTTCAGTTACAACTAGTACAACTTAGCTTAACTCACTTAACTGAGTTAAACTACTTCACAACTGACATAACTACACTTATAACTCTGTTACAACTTCAAGTCACTTAGTTACAACTAATTCAACTTCCATGTCCCGCCAGTCAACCTTTGAACTCAAATTTCCTATAGTTAACTGATTTTCCATTTCAATTAACTATTTTCAAGTAATTATGAGATAATAGATTAATATTTATTGTCCAATTTATTTAAGGAAAAAATAAATTAGACACACATTTCTTGTTGACTTTTCAACAATATCAACATCATCATTGTCATCATCTTTGATCATTCTCAAATCTACAACTTGGGGACCAAAGAAATATGTGGCAGGTACCTCTTGCAAACCCTAAGATGATATGATTGGTTTTGGCAACCCTCCTTGTACCTATTCTGTGTTAATTTCAAGTTGAGTACTGACTTCCTCTAATGTCATTCCTCCTAGAGGGATCTATTCATCCTCTCCTCTATTTACTTATTCTTCAGTATTCCTTTTTTGTTCTATCTCCTCGACTGCCCTATTTTATTCAACTTCATGAGATATTCTTTTAGCTTCTACTTGGGGTCTTTCTTCTTCACCTCTCCTTGCTTCATTTGCTTCTCTTTCCCTTTTGGATTGTCCTTGTAAGGATGGCTCTCCCATTTGATTAATAAGTTCCACGTGTTCATCCATAGACATGGCCCTAAACATAATCAAATTAGGTTGAGCTTTCCTTTGAAGTACCTCATCCTAATTTTGAGCATTTCCGGTGAAAGCCTCATCCTCAAATTTCTCATGAGTATATGGCCACTACGATTCCACTTGCCAAACATGTTTTGATACTAAATCCTTTGGATCATGCTTGTGGTACCTGCCAATCATGAACCTATTTTCTAAGTGACCGAGGCCTTCTTGTTTCACTTGTGTAGTATATTTTACAAAATAGTACCCCGATTGGAAACCATAAGGGATGAAATCCCTTTTCTTATATTTAACTAGTGAAGCATTGAAACCCTGTAAAATGGTTTGATAACAGATTTCCCCCAAAACCAATCGGTCTAGAACATAAGTAGGAAGAAGATGTGGAGCTCCAATGGCTCCAAAATTATGAAATAAGTACATTTCTCCTCCAAACACGGATTTCCGATGAGAGAGATTATCTTTTTGGCCGGCTTCAAAAGTCATGGGCACTCTTGTTTAAAGATGATAAAGTATAATCTAGCCAGGAATCCATCACATATCATGGCATAAGATTTCTTGTACCTGTTATCCCACAAAATACTAAAATATACATGAATGGAGAGCTCATACACATGCCAACTCAGGCCCATCCCTGTAAAGATATTTCTGGTACATATTACATCTAGTAAATAGGAATCCATATAAAAGGAGGGTACATCCTCGGGATTGGGGTTATGGGCTTGTTCTATACTAGTGCTTAGTTTCTTGGATATGATAGCCCCCCAGTTGAAAATGCTTCTCGATATCGCCATAGTGTAAGCCAGTGGCATCAAAGCTTCTGAGAATCTAGAACAACCTTTTTCCCCATACAATCGACAGATCAATGCCATTAAGTACATATAGGGTTCTCTTAGGTTTGTGGTACCATACCATCTGGTAGTCTGGTTTATAAATTTCGTGTCCTCTTTCCACCAGGATGCCAACAGTTTGTTGGTGTCAAGTTTTTCATAGAATGTGACTATAAAATTAGTATTTAGCCTAACCTCTAGTTCCCTGAGCTTATAATACTTGTTCACTTGTACTGGTAGGAAGACTCCCACACATTGTCCTTGTTCATTGCTAATCAGACATTTAGCAGCGTTTGTGTGACTGATTATCGATTTTAATTCCCCTACACAAGGTAAGATAGGGAATCTAGAGGCTGCCACGTGCAATAAGAAACATTTTGTGTTCGTGAACACCTGGTCATCCAAGGTTCTAATTTCCAAACTACTGTGAGGAGTGAATTTCGGGAAATCTGAGTGATTGATTTTATTGACTAAATTGTTCCAAGAAGGCAACAATACCTTATATTTGGTGCTCGAATCTATGTTTATACAATAGTGGCTGGTCAAAAACCTTCTTATGTGGAAGCTTAATTATAGGGTCCACCTTGGGAGTATGTTATGTTTCTTCAACAACGGTCGGGTTGGATGCTTCACCTATCATAATATTCTTTCCCTTAAGTATTTTTGGGGAATACCGAGTGGTAGGTTTGTGTGGCGACATTTTTTGCACAGAAGAAACATTATTAAACTTGTAGTTTATTAGCAATTGTATGAGAAATACAACAATTACTCAATCAAACGCATACCTAACGGAAAATAATATAAATTAACCTTATCACTTACCAGTTCTAGTCAAAACACTTTGAATTCAACAATAACACAATTCTATCGTGCATAGCATCTGGTTTTGAAATGTTCTTCACTGCGCAAATTATCTATAACGCTCCATGGTAAGAATGCACAAATAAAGGAAACATCTGAGCTCATATACCCTACCTTTTATCAATCAAATCCAGTAGTTTCATCATAGAGTACAATGGGATATTTGCAAATCTTGAAGGTTTGAATGTGTTACTTACATGCCACGCTCGACATTAATGAATTACGTCAAACGATGGCATGGACAAGCCAATATTTTAGTTCATTGGTAGTCTTAAATTATCGTGGTTTGGCGTGCAGTGAATGTTTACATCGGGGTTTGGGGATTTGAGGTTGTCAACAATTCAAGATATTTTTGTTTCATCATTCATCACTGATCCCAACGATATCTCATGCAAAACCCACTTATTTATGTTGGTGCGTAGTATTTTTTTTTGGGTAGTGACGTGTCCAACATGTGTGTTTGTATGGTGATGTGGCGCATGAGTTTTCACCTAGCCTATCAAATGGGAGAGTTAGGTCTGATGTGGCATGATTTAATTGGCCCCTGTGGTGATAAAATCTAGTGTGGGCACGATTCGCTAGTTAAAATCTATGTGACCTACTAATTTTGTGTTTAAGCTTTTGACCTATGGTATAAGATGGATAGTCCAAATTTAAACTCACTTTCAAAGGAATTCAACCATCAACATGATCCTTTGTGCTTGGGGAGTCTTGTTTTGTAAATCCGAAGGGACGACRTTGATGAAGCATCGACCATCGGCAAGGAGAYCCATCTCTTCCTCTTCTGCAAACTAAAACATCTTTCATCGACGTCARCGAGTTTTCATTGATGTTTATGTTTCCAACTGTGCCTCTGGATCCTCCACACACTGATGGACTCAAAGGATCACATGGGATGATGTGGCAAAGCTGACATGACAAAACAGGGTCACTTTGGTGACATGTCAAATGATGTGGCARTACAAAATTCCATGTGGTTGATGACATGGAAATATGGGCTTGGATTCCTCTAGATGATGTGGACACTCATACAACTGGGACTAGGTGGAYCTTGGCTTAGTCTACCAAAGGTGAGGATTGATTCGATGTTTGTATCGAGTAGCGACAAAAAATCTTCTTAGTTCATTCCGTCAACATCGRCATGTTTAAGAATTATATCAAATGTTTCGCAAYGGGCAGCGATCGATGCCATCGACCGATGAATGTCARCAATTGGCAAGATTTTTCGACTGTTGTATATTTTGTGCACAAAGATGGCCGATGTCTGATACACTATCGACGATCAGTAGAATTGTCTGTCGAGGGTCGGGAAAGTCATGGGTTAAAATGGTTTTTTCCTTTTCTTTGAAATATCTAAGTCCCAAAACCTTTTTTGTTCAAAATGAAACCAGGTGTGTTCTCCTATTTAGAATAATCATTCATTTTAGGCTTGGGACACAACCAAGTGAGCAAAATTATTCAAGAGAAAGTTTAAAAAAAAACAAATTGTAATCAAGCTACATCAAAATCCAAGATGAAGATGGAAGCAAATTGGTTCCCAAAAATTTCTCAAATTTTGAGGGTGTGTTGAGTGCTCAACACATAGGAAGAGAGAAGAGGTCGAGGTCTGACTATTGGAAATGAATAAATATTTCCAATTGCATGACTATCCCTCAAGGGTAGAAACAAGAATTGAAACCTACCACTTGCGATGAAAGATAGCCATGTGGTGGATCAACTTAAGAAAGCCAAACACCTTGATGAGAGGAGGGTCTCATGGAGGCAATTCAAAGGATATTTCCAAGAGAAATATTTGTCTGAGCATTACTATGAAAGGAATATGAAAGACTTCTTTGAACTCAAATTGGGAAGCATGACAATGGATGAATATGAGAATAGGTTCTTTAGGTTTCTAAAGTATGTGGGATTCATAAAGGATGAGAAGGTTAAAATTCAAAGGTTTATGAGTGTTGCATTCCTTCTACAATGACAAGATACACTATGATAACCCTGAGACCTTGGAGGAGGCCATAAGGAGAGCAAAGCATAGGGAGGCCAATTTTTCAAAAAGCTTGGAATGACAAGATGAAATGAAAGAGGGATCAAAGGCGGAAAAGTTTTAAGCCACCCTTTTTCAAGAATAACTCACAAGCAAATTTGTAAGTACATTCAACCCAAAATGAGCACAAGATTGTAGATTCATATAGGAAAAGGCCAAGGATGCAACTTGTACAATGTTGGGGATGTCATGGAAATCACTTGCATAGGGATTTCCCTCACAAAGGTGAAAGAATGAGGACTATCCACAATATCAAGGAGGCTGAAATATTGGAATACATGGGAGGAAACATGCCAAGGATTTAGGCAGCCTTGGACAACAAGAAAGTAGAGTATCAATCCCCCATGATTGAAGTGGAAAGTAAGATCAATAACCAACCCATAACAATTTTAATTGATTATGGAGTTAGCCATAGTTACATAAACTCTAACATTGTTGAAAGATTTCACTTACAAAGGAGTAAGCATAAGAGATCTTGGTTAGTTCAGTTAGACATAGGGGCTAAGAGGAAAATGGATGAGTTGSTTAAGATTGCCCAATACTCATGAATGGACTCAGCACAAAGGTAGATGTGAAAATCATACCATTGAGTTCATATGATTGTCTAAATGGCATGGATTAGTTGGAGAAACACCATGATGTCCTAGATTATTGCAATAAGACAATCAYTTGTCTTGATGAAGAGGGGMAACAAGGTAAGATTCAAGGAAGTCTGAGAGTTGTAGCTATTAGAAAATTTTCAGCCATGCARCTGAAAAAGAGTTTCAGGAAGGGATGTAAGATTTTTGCAGCCCATATGGAAGAGGCATCTAGAGATAAAGTAGAAAGTATTGAACACCATCCAATATTGAGGGATTTTGAAGATGTTTTTAGGGAAATCACAGAGTTTCCACCAAAGAGAGACATTGATTTCTCTATTGATTTGGTGCCAGGAGTTGCCCCAGTGTCCAAGACACCTTACATAATAGGAACTCTGGAATTAAAAGAGTTGCAGATGCAGCTTGAAGAGCTATTAAAGAAGGGGTATATACACCGAAGTGTGTCACCTTGGGGAGCTCCAGTTTTTTTTGTGAAGAAAAAACATGGAACCTTGAGGCTATGTATTGATTTTAGACAACTAAATAAGGTCACCATAAAGAAAAAAAAATACTTTGCCAAGGATTGATTATCTATTTGATTAACTGAAAGGTGCAAGAATATTTTCCAAGAACGACTTGAAATCAGATTATCTTCAAGTGTGGATAAAGTAAGAAGATATCAACAAGATAATGTTCATAACAAGATATGGGTATTATGAATTTACAATAGTGCCATTTGGGCTATGAAATGCCCCAGTTATTTTCATGTGCTTGATGAATGGAGTGTTCAGGGAATACCTAGACAAATTTGTGATTGTGTTCCTAGATGACATACTCATTGACTCAAAGACAAAAGAGGAACATGAGTAGCATTTAAGAATGGTGTTGCAAGTTTTAAGAGAGCATAAATTGTATGCCAAACTAACTAAGTGCATATTTTATCAAAAGAATATTCACTACTTAGGTCATATTATTTCAGCATATGGGATAGCAGTTGATCCCGAGAAGATAGAGGCCATTAGAGGATGGCACGCACTAAGAAATGTGATAGAGGTCAGATCGTTTATGGGTATTGTTGGTTATTACCAAAGATTCATACAATTATTTTCCAAGATTACAACCCTACTCACTTCCTTGCAAAAGAAGGGAGTGAAATTTAAATGGACTTCCAAGTGTGAAGAGAGTTTCCAGCAGTTGAAAGACATTTTGACAAGTGCACTAGTATTGAAGATTGCATATCCGAATGAATATTTTGTGGTGTGCAATGATGCATGCAAGGAAGGGCTTGGTGGAGTCCTCACTCAAAAGGATCATGTGGTATGTTGTGAGTCCTTAAAATTAAAAGAGCATTAGAGGAATTATGCTACACATGACTTGGAATTAATAGCAATTGTACATGTGCTAAAAATGTGGAGACATTACCTCATGGGGAGAAGATTTGAGCTAAGGACATACCACTATGGTATGAAACATTTGTTTGGAAAGCCAACATTAAATGCCAGGAAAACTAGATGGCTTGAATTTATGAGTGAATATGATCCAGGGGGATATTGGTGGCCACCCACCTATTCCAAATTCCACTTAGCTCATCTTGGCAGTTTTTAGTTCAACATGTTTCTCTATAATGGTGACATCTCTTTGTAATTGTGGGTTTTGCACTTTCAGGGTGTTCTTGAAGCCCTACATGGCATCCAGATGGATATTGGTGGCCTCCCACCTATTCCAACTGGCTTATTTTGGCATTTTTCATGTCAATGCATCTTTTTGCACTTCTGAGGCCATTTTGAGGCCCTAAACAACATTTTTTGGGGGTTTTCCATAGTCAATCTATTAGTTGAGTCGCAATTTGATGGCATAATGTGTAGTTCTCAAAAATACCTTTCCAATGGGCTATCAAATGCCTAAAATGGAGATCATATGCAAAAGTTACGACCCCAGGAAGTTGATGTACTAACTTACCTCAATGGGGCCCACATGAATTTTGGCGCTTCATCTCCTAGTGTTAGGTTTTTGGATGTCTAGGGTTTTGGAATTCATGTTTATTATAAAAATGCCTTCAGAGCCTCATTGTACTGATCTTCTTGCGAATGAGCATAGTCGTCGCATCTCTTCTCAGAGATAAGTTGCCACCATTCTAGCGAGTTCATTCACTCTGTAATTTTACAGTCTTTGTACATTTATTTCATTAATAGAAATCATGTACTGTTGTATTTCTCTATTTCTAGTAATATTTGTGTGTATTTCATTATAATATCTCTGCTTTCATTTCGTTCCGAAAGTAATCTGGATCAGTGGTATCATAGCAGGCTGCTCTTGATCATTTTTCAGTGCATGTCCCCAACAAGGTCCAAGTATAGCAAGTTGGGTCTCGAGCTTGTCTCTCTTGAGGACAATCAATATCGCAAGCCCAAGAAACCCTCCATGGTGGAAGAAAAGAAAAATGATGAAGCAAAATATTCTATTAACCTATTGCTTGAGAAAGTTCTCACGCGACAGAGGGACAAAATGATGGAGAATTTTTACCACATCCTTCAACGCCTGTCGATAGCAACAGGAACATCTTCATCAAGCGGCCACTTTGGAGGAACCTCTCCCTTCAAGGTACAAGTTAATTTTGATATTCTCGTATTTGAAGGTCAGAAAGATGCAGATGCCCTAGAAAAATGGTTAAATTTTCTAGAAGGTTATTTCTTTTTTCACAATTTTTCCGACAAGGAAAATATCACCTTCGCACTCCTCGAGGCTCTCCCCCATGTCAAACATTGGTGGGAAACTTACTGGGAGCAAAGTTCCACAGAGTAATATGGAATATGTGGGGCCAAGCCCACTTGGGATATTTTTGTGGATGTGGTCAAGGAACAATATTACCATGTTGATAACTATGAACACCGGTACATGAGATGGACAACACTGGAGAAAGAGAGGGGCCAAACGGTGTCCCATTTCACAAATACTTTTCATACCTTGAACATCAAGTTGGGTATCAAAGAGTCTGAGCGACATCTGGTTCTAAAGTACTGTGGGGATCTACATAGGTACATCCAAACCAAAATGGATTTCCTAAACATCTCATCACTAGGAGTTGCCTATCGATATGTTGTCAAAATCGAGCAGAAAATTAGGCACCAGAAAAAATGGGAGTTCGGGTCTGCAAATCTCCAATAACCAAATCATAATAAAGACGGTCCTACCAACAACCTCCTGAAAACCAGTCCAAGACACGGGAAAAAAAGGGTAAGGGAAAGATGAAGAATGTCATTGGGAAGTGGTGCGACTTCCACAAAATCCCCTGGCACAACACTGATGAATGTCGTTCAAAACAGTAATTGGTGACCGAGATCAAAGACAAGGAGTTGAACCCTGATTCAGAATTTGATCTAGAAAACAATGAAAAAAGGCAGATCATCGACGTAGACCCCACTGCTACTGTCGCGACTGCAACAATTCAACTAGAAGAACCAACAAATCCTAAAGAGGGGGAGCGCCTCTTCCATTCATAGATGTGGGTGAAAGAGACCTCGTTGCATTTCATTGTTGATAGTGGAAGCCAGAAGAACCTCATCTCAGCTGAGATCATCAAACAGTTGGGGTTGTCGACAACACCACACCTGCAGCCTTACAACATCAGGTGGATTTGCTAGGGACGAGATCTCCTTGATAGTTAGTAGTGTCACCTGTCATATGGCATCCAACCCTTCAAGGATCAGTTAGTGTGTGATGTTTCCCCTCTTGATGTATGTGATGTTATTTTGGGCCAACCATATATATGGAAATTCCATGTTGTTTATGCGTCTCAATCGCGTAGTGTCATTATTACTCTGGGGGGTCAGCTCTACAGGATACCAGAGGTAGTTTCGACTAATGTTCCACCAAAACAATGTCGCAAGGTAATCTCTCATACTGCTAAATTCAGCCTCTTCACAATCTATTCAAAGGATGAACAAAAGACCAGTGCAACCACTGCAGCCTCAACACCTTCTATCTAGTAGAAGCAGATTGCAAGAGGGAAAGAAGATATTGCTTCTTCACCTACGATGGTGCCTACACAATGCCATGTCAATCCAACATACAACATGTTGGTGGAACAGATTCAACCCCGCCAACAACAGGTTCGTGACAACCTTCCATAGACCAAGCAATGCAACTTCTCCAGCAAGGCAAGCAACTCACCAAGATTCAGATTCAACAAATGCTTTCCCCTCTTCCCCAAAAACTCAACACAATGGAGACCATTGCTTCCTAAGGGGGGAGGACTGATCCAGGTGGATATTGCTGGCCACCCACCTGTTCCAAATTCCACTTGGCTCATATTAACAGTTGTCAATTCAACATGTTTCTTTGTAATGGTGAAATCTCTTTGTAATTGTGGGTTCTGCACTTCTGAGATTGTCTTGAAGCCCTACATAGAATCCAGGTGGATATTGGTGGTCGCCCAGCTATTCCAACTGGCTTATTTTGCCAGTTTTCATGTTAGTACATCTTTTTGTACTTTTGGGGCCATTTTGAGGCCCTAAACAATGTTTTTTGGGCTTGCCACAGTCAATATGTTGGTAACGTCACATTTTGATGACATAATGTGTAGTTCTCGAAAAGATCTTTCCAATGGGCTATCAAACGCTTAAAACGAAGATCGTATGCAAAAGTTAAGACCCCGGGAAGTTGATGTACTAACTTACCCCAACGACGCCCACATGACTTTTGGCACTTCATCTCCTAGGGTTAGGTTTTTGGATGTCTATGGTTTTGGCATTCATGTTTATTGTAAAAAGGCCTTCAGAGCCTCATTGTACTCATCTTATTGTGAATGAGCATAGTCGTCACATCTCTTCTTAGAGATAAGTTGCCACCATTCTAGCGAGTTCATTCGCTCTGTATTTTTACAGTCTCTGTACATTTATTTCATTAATAGAAATCATGTATTGTTGTATTTCTCTGTTTCTGGCAATATTTGTGTGTATTTCATTGTAATATCTCTGCTTTCATTTCGTTCCAAAAATAATCCGGATCAGAATATGACTTTGAAATTAAACATATCAAAGGAAAATAAAATCAAGTGGTTGAAGCACTAAGCAGAACATCACATGAGATGCATATGGAAGCCATAAATATGTACAACACAGATTTAAAAGACATAATTTTAGAAGCAACAAACTCAGATCAACAATATTTACAAACAAAAGAAACATTACAGCAAGGAAATTTATAGCAAAAATTTAAAAATTATGAGATGCAAGAGGATGGAATCATCATGTACAGAGGGAAAACATATGTGCCAAATTTCGGTGAGCGGAAAGATGTAGTGCTAAGGAAAATGCACAATGTGGCATATGTCAGATGGGAAAACAGAGAGAACCAACATAATCATTGAATACATGCTTAGAATGAATGTGATGGAACATGCATCAAAGTGGGAAGATTATATGCACTTAGTTGAATTTTCTTACAATAATGGGTATCAAGCTTCATTAAAAATTATCCCATTTGAAGCATTGTATGGAAAGAAGTGTAACACACGAGTAAGTTGGGATAATCCAGCAGACAGAGCTATCATTGGGCCAAATTTGTTGATGGAAATGGAAGAGTAGATGACAAGGATCAGGTAGAACTTAAAGGTTGCCCAGGATAAGCAGAAAAGCTATGCAGACAAGAACAAAGTTTTTTGACATTTTAAAGTGGGTGAAAATGTTTTTCTAAAAGTGAAAGCAAAAAGAAGTCCGCTAAGATTGGGTTTGTTTCCCAAAGTTGGAAGTAAGATATTGTGGGCCTTTTGAGATCTTAGAAAATATAGGCCCAGTTTCATACTTGCTAGAATTTCCTACATCCATGAGAGTGCTTAATGTATTTTGTGTATCATTATTAAAGAAATATGTGCATGACCCTAACCACATAATTGATTGGACTATGATCCAGGTGGAACATGTAGAAGATTTATGGGTGGAACTAGTACGCATCCTGGACCAAAAATTCAAAGTGCTCAGGAGAAAATCAATCGGCATGGTAAAGGTCCAATGGACTTGCTACGGTCCCGAAGATGCAACGTGGGAGCATGAAGAAACTATGCGGGAGGAATACTTGCAATTTTTTGTCAATTTTGAAGGAAACGCAAGCTAAAAATGAGAGACTCCATTTTTGGGCAACTAGAGTTCCAGAACCACTTCTCATAATTTCTAGACACCTGTGCTGATAGCCCTGATAAAATAATGGTGTTGCCCAATGGACTGAGGGTAGTGAAGGGGGCACATTCCTTGGGTCAATAGGTTGAGAGAAACAAGAGATTATGATTGGCATTGTTGTTGGAGTGGAGAAATTGAAAAATAAAATTATTTCTCTAAGTATTGTGATGTAAATGTGTATATGTATTTCGACATGGTGTTGTGCACCAAGGATGATGCACAATTGTAGGGGAGGGAGAATGTAACATCCCCGCTATAATCCCTAGTTTAATTAATGCATAATGTAAATATGAATGTGTTTATGGCTAAACGATGTAATATGTGAATTGTATTTCTAGATTTTAATAAATAAAATGTGATGCCAACTACTGGGAGACATGGATAGATATTGGGGGGTGATTTTTCCAGAAGAGAAGGGAGTGTCGAAGAGGGGTCCAAGAGGGGAATTATTTATGGGTATTAATTTAAGCTCACTTTCCTTAATTTTATTATCATTGGGGACAAACATTTATTTTGTTGTTGAGTGTTCCCAAAGACAATCATTAAAATCATGTAATATGGTGGGTATAAACAATCGCATCTCATAGTTATTGGAAGCATGGGGTTGAATTGCAATCAACATTGGGCAGAGTGACTAGTCAACTAGCTTGGGGGAAAATGAAATTTGTATGGCCAAACAGGGCAGTTTTTCACAGGCATGTGTTTTCTTGAACAATAAGGAGAGAACAAAAAAAGATCATTGGAGCTAGAGCAACAATGGAGAATGAATTCTAGAGCACTTTTGGAGCTAAATATTGAAGAACCACATTGTCAGGCTTGAAGAGTGAACTATTATGTGAGTTGTACTATAACAACAAGTGATTTTTGTTGTTTTCCTAATATTTTTCCCTAGCAGTGAGTTCCTTTGAGTTCCCAGTGGTGAGATTCCTAATTACTTTTGCCAGAGAGACCTGGATAAACAAATGGTGTATCCTGATGGACTGAGAGTAGTGAAGGGGCACATTCCTTGGGTTGGGTAGGTCAAGAGGAAGAGAGTTGTGGAAATCAGGATAGTTGTAGTAAAATATCAATGGGTTGTGGGATATCTGAGCTGTGAGTGGACAGTGAGAGACACCCTTTTCTTGTGGATTCCTAGCCCCAGCTCAGGGGCAAAGTGTTGTTGAGATCTAGAATAACAAGCATATGGTTTGGTGGAATGTTCGTCCCAAGTAGTTGGTTGCACAAATGTTTTAAAAAGATAAGTGTTTATATATTTTCTAAGTTAGTTTATGGGTTTAACCGTTGTGCATTTTACTCTGTGAATGTGAATAATTTATATGTTGTTGTGGATGAGTTTATTTGTTGCGTTCATATCATTTTAGCAAGTCGTAGCTACATATAGTTATGGGTATCTAAAAATGGTTAAATTTGTGTATAATTCATAGCTGGTAAGCTATAGGAATTGAATTAGCAAAAAAAAATCAAATTTATGTCTTTTCCGCAAGTAATGTTCCTCAGTTAAGTTGGTGAATGTTACAACCAAAACTTTGATTTCAATGAGGTGGATGGTGATTGCAAGATTGATCGATGGTTCAATCCCTTCCTCTACCTTTGTCATTATTGTTATGTGTGGTCTAGTTTGTAAACATGCATGTAGGAGTTTATAGTTGAGACATCTTAGTTCACTTAGTTATATACATTGATGTGATTGCTTCATGTGCATGACTATAGGGCTCCCAAGGATCGTACATCTATGTGGCATAAATTTGACAATAGATTTGGTTATTATTAACCTATAAACCCATAACCTATAGAACCTCGTTGACTCGAAACTAAAATTAACCCAAATCCATTATAACCCACTAACCCCTAACTGTCCTTAACTCGTAACTAGTATAACTCCATAAACTCTTAATTGTCCTTAACACTCAATTATTACAACCCCACTAACCCATGTTAACTCCAATATACTAATCCCTAACGAATACGCCACTACCTTCTAAAGCCTATGACCCATAATCGTTAAGCCATGTAACCCCACAAACCCCCTAACTTATCTATCCCTCTTAATCCCTAGTCCATATAACCCCCTTAACCCTAATCAACTTAAGACCTAAACCCATGTAAACCCACAAACCCCTTAAAAAACATCCCCTAACCATTATATCCCCACTAACCCCTAGTTAACATTAACCTCAAAACCCTATTAACCCAAATACCCCTAATTAACTATAATCATTATCTCCTCATACTATATATAGTGATACATATTATAACATGTACATCCCCTTTAGTGACACTATAGAATGTGCTTCCCCTTTATATAATCTCTTTTATAGGACATGTTATCTTCCTCTTTTCGTGAAATATATATAAATCCTCCTCTTTTTATGAAAAGTGAAACAACACGTAGGGGATATTTAAAAATAAATTGGAAATATTTACAAATGTGATCAAGAAATTTCTAGGGTGAAGTTCATGTTGTCGTTTAGGGTTAAAAATCATGTTGTCTTTTTTATGTCCTGATGATGAACCTGGCTTAAGATTCAAAACAATGACCATAAAAATGTAATGCAGTTTCTCCTGAAATCTTAATGGAAAATCATGTATTTGTCCTATAGTTAAAGATTCTATGGATCACATGCAATGCATGGGTCCCTAAACCATAGTGTAGGATATACAAGTGGAATCATTACCCTACATAAGAAATATGTTCTGAATTCCAAATACTAGGTGCAATAGGTATACTTCTTATGGCCAAACCCTTGGTTTAGAACAAAAACTAAGGATTTATGTTATATTCCTAAGATATGAAGAATGCAATGACACACAAGATACAAAGAATAATATGGAAAATCCAATTTACTTGATTAATACCCAAACCCTTAAGGTATGGAAACACCTTTCATTTTATCCTTTTATGGAAGGAATCCACAATTGTTCACTTGCCTCTTCGAGGGGGAAACCTCCTAATGAGCTAAGCTCCAATTACTATAATCTTCCACCATGCTTCATTACATTGCTTATACTTCCTTATATAATACTATGTACCTCCTAAGAACATTCTAAAGAAGGAACCTTCTAGTAGGAGATGGAAACTGAGAATTTATCCCCTATTCCATGATTTTAGGTCTCAAAACCCATGTACAAGAGCCTTAACCATAATATATACCCTATAATTGAACTATTTTCCCTACAAGAGGATTTAGGTCCCAACTTCAATGATTGAGTTCAACAAGGAGGGTTTGTGACCTAAGCCATGGCTTGGGGCCAAAAACCATGGATTTAGCCCTTAATCCATGATTTTGGGGCTCATAGGCCATGAACCATGCTTTGGACTATCATTCGAATTCTACATGTGGAATTCTTCCCTATAAAAGGAAGAGGTACCCAATTTCAAGGACTAGGATCAATATGAATACTTCTTGTGGAATAGGCCCATAAAGTGGAATCCTTTCCACACAAGAACATTTAGGGCCACATTTCAAGGACTAGGCACAATAGGGATGGTTATTATGTCACTAATAATGGCTTATGTCCATAAACCATGGATTAAGCCTCTAATCCATGATTTTGGGGCTGAGAGGCCATATTGAGGCGTTAAACCTCAAAACAACATTTATGCGATGGAAACTAGGAAGCAAATACTAGTTTCTCATATATTTGGGATTGAGATCTCAAACATACTAGATAATGTTCTATTCTACATTCATATAATTCAAATGTTACTTTGTTTTTTCCTTTTCTCTATAGTCTAATTCATATTCTATATGTAAGATCATTTGTTTTATTTCTTTTATGTTTTATGAAAATATGGAAAATGGACATGTGTTCATAAGAACATTTTTTTCATTATTATATTTTCTTTGTACTCACCTCATGAAGGTGGTAAATAAATACTATATTGTTATGTTGTTGTAGCTCATGGTACATCCCAGGGTTGTCGATCATCAAAGGTCACTAAGATAAATGGCTATATAGTATACTTATGGGTTGAACTTGTATTGAAGGGATTCAATTTAAGGAGGTGATGCCATTTTAATTGGGGTCACATGGTTCTCAAGGACCATATAACTCCATGGCATAAATATGGCCATAGATTTGGTTATTATTCACTTATAATTTCATAACTGCTCGAACCCCAAACTAAAATTAACTCAAAACCATTATAACCCCACTGGCCCATAATTGACCTTAATTCCTAACTATTATAACCCCATAAACTCCTAATTGTCCTTAGCCCTTGGTTATTACAAACCCACAAACTTGAACCTGCCTTCTAATCCATTAATCTCCAACAACTATACCACTAGCCCCTAATGCACATCACCCTCAACCCTTAAACCATATAACTCCACAAACCCCCTAACTTACTTAATATACCTCTTAATCCGTAATCCATATAACCCCCTTACCTGTAATCAACCTTAACCCTAAAGCTCTATAAACTTACAAACCCCTTAAACAACAACCCATAACCATTATAGCCCTACTAACTACTAACCATTATACCCGCATTGGCCCTCGATTAACCTTAACACAAAACCTTTATAAACCCAAATACCCCTAACCAATTATGGTTATTATCTACTAATATTGTAATCATTATAAACCCACATATTCCCAATCAATTGTATACCCTTAACTTGCACTTCGAGAGAATCTCAGTAATCTCCTCATATGAACCATATGTTCCATACCTTAAAATAATGTTTAGTTAATGGAAACAATTTTTAGATGTTGTGTGTCCCCCTTGGAATTGAATCAAGGGAGATTCGACCATTAGGGGAATCTTATTAGCACATGACTTTAACATTGGATTTGGTGCATTTTTCATTGTGCCTAAGTTCCTAGTTGTGCTTATATTATGTATTGTATTTGGGATTCATGGATTATCGTGTATAACTTGATGTCTTGCACTTCTATATTTAGAATATTATATGCATGAGTTAGTGGAGATGAGTTGTAATTCTCCCTTTAGTGGTACATGCGTTAATGATTTGGCATTTATGTCCCCTTTGGTGATACATGATGTTGACTTATGCTTTGTTTAGTCCTGTGTGTGAGACAAGTCCACTTGGTTGAGGAGAGAATACATATGATGCATGCTATAATTAGGTTCATTAGACTTAGTCAAATTACACTTAGGTCTTGCCTCAAAATAACTTAGGCTCTACATCAAAATGATATTTATGTAGTGGACTCAATGTTTATACATCAATGTATCGACATTTTAACATGGATAAATCAATATTTGGTTTCAAATTGAATTCCATTTTGCAATGTTTCATTTATTTTATGATTTCATAAAAACATAAAATTCATATATTTTAAAAGAAAAAATATATATAATTTTATTTTATTTATAATAAATAAATAAAATATTAACAAAAGATAAACAAATTTTTTAAATTTCTTTGATTTTATTCTATCATTTTTGCTTTGTTAAGTTAAATTACAAAATAAAACAAGCATACAACAAGACTCACTTAGTGACCAAGTCCTTGCTTTTTTTTGTTTAATTAGATATAGAGGTAAGGACAAAAAAAGAATAACAATGAGGGAGGGAGAGAGATAACACAAGTTTGTAATGTTCTCGACAAAACAATGAAAAATTGCCAACAAAAAAGAGTGTAATCAATTCTTCTAAGATGATATTAGCAACAAATTGGAGAAACTATATTGAGGTATCATGAAGTCCAAGTGAACATGTTCTGTAAAAATATTTAATGATATGATCACAAACATAGTTGAATGACAATGAAAAATAGTGCAACCATGTTTATGTTCTTGGTGATAAGTTTGATAGACAACCATATGATTATTGGGTATGATTAAATATGAAACTACGGATCTGAACTATACAAGGAAGCAAAAATTGGTGAGTAGTGTAACATGCCGAGATATTATTATATATTGACAACATATTTTGAAATGCAAAGTGATTGAGGTAGAAAGATGTTCTTGAACAATTTTGAGATACTATGAACATAAGTACAATCAAAATGCTACTTTGAATCAAAAAAAAAAAAACTAGTATTGAATTGGATTATCCAATTGTAGCATACATGGGAAAATCTATTAGATAGATGGCAATAAAATGCATTTTGATAGGAAATAAAATGTAATCTTCATCTAGCTTGTGACATGTTGTATCAAACGGTTTCTAAAAGATTTTGTGATCTTTTCTTAATTATGTCAAGACATGAGTTGTGAGATGGCATGTTTGTAACTCGAGTGGAGATGAATGTTTTATTTTCTCAACTCCGTGAAATGGTAAAAGGTTTCATGTACATTATGTACAAATCTATTGGACTTTGTACAAAGTCCAGAAGAATATAGAACTTATAGCTCATGTTTAATCTCCCTGTAGCTCATTCGAATAGATAATCGAACATTTACAATTATAAATATAATTTTGCATTTCCATAATACACCAATTTGTATACAAATGTCCATGAAACAATAATTGAATTCCATTTTGCAATGTTTCATTTATTTTATGACTTCATAAAATTCATATATTTTAAAAGAATATATATATATATATATATATATATATATATATATATATATATATATATATAGTTTTATTTGATTTATAATAAATAATATAAATATTAACAAAAGATAAACAAAAACTTGATATTTCTTTGATTTTATTCTATCATTTCTTGCTTTGTTAAGTTAAATTACAAAATAAAACACGCATACAACGAGACTCACTGAGTGGCCAAGTCCTTGCCTTTTTTGTTTAGTTAGATATAGAGGCAAGGACAAAAAAAGAACAACAACAAGGGAGGGAGAGAAACAACACAAGTTTGTAATGTTCTCGACACAACAATGGAAAATTGCCAACAAAAACGAGTAATCAATTCTTCTAAGACGATATTAGCAACAAATTGGAGAAACTATATTGAGGCATATTGAAGTCCAAGTGAACATGTTCTCTAATAAATTTTAATGCTATGATCACAAACATAGTTGAATGGCAATGAAAAATAGTACATGATTATGTTCTTGCTTTGGTGATAAGTTTGATAAACAACCATATGGTTATTGGGTATGCTTAACTAAAAACTACGAATCCAAACTATACAAGGAAGCAAAAACTAGTGAGTAGTGTAACATGCTGAGATATTATTATTTATTGACAACATATTTTGAAATGCAAAGTGATTGAGGTAGAAAGATGTTCTTGAACAATTTTGACATACTATGAACATAAATACAATCAAAATGCCACTTTGAATCAACAAATCAAAACAAACTACTATTGAATTGGATTAGCCAATTGTAACATACATGGGAAAATCTATTAAATAGATGCCAATGAAATGCATTTTGATAGGAAATAAAATGTAATCTTCATCTAGCTTGTGATGTGTTGTATCAACCTCTTTCTAAATGATTTTGTGATCTTTTATTAATATTGTTTATTCAAATTCATAAAATTCTTAATTATGTCAAGCCATGAGTTATGAGATTGCATGTTTGTAACTCAAGTGAAGATGAATGTTTTATTTTCTCAACTCCATGAAATGATAAAAGGTTTCATGTACATTATGTACAAATCTATTGGACCTTGTACAACCTGAAAGAATATAGAACTTATAGCTCATGTTTAATCTCCCCATAGCTCATTCGAATAGATAATTGAACATTTACAATTATAATTATAATTTTGCATTTCCATAATACACCAATTGGTATACAAATGTCCATGAAACAATGATAAGTAATTTAAGTAGAGGCTACTCTCCAATCTTATAATTTGTAAAGATGACTTATCTTGTCGGGGATTACTTCGTTCACAAGAAGCCTGAAAGATTGTATTCTAACCAACCTTGCAACTCAATGGGAAGTGCTAACCACCATTTTTCTCAGCAGAAAAAAAAAAAAAAAAAAAAAATTAAAAAAATAAATAAATAAATAAAAATAAAAAAATGCCAACAATGCATTTCCAAGTTGCCCTATATTTTAAACCTTTTTTTTTGGCATAGTTTGTAAACCTTAACTCAATTGACACTCCAATAACCTTGCCATATACCCTAAACCTAGAATTCCTAGCTAGCTTGAGGTCATATCAACTCCCACTACATAGGAATGTCTAGGACTCTTATGAAATGATCTTAATATGCATATCATTTGTTAACGATGAACATATAGCAGTATTGTGTTTCAATACATGTGCTCTAAAATAAATAAATAAAAATGGGTTTTCTCAACACTTGATGAGGGCCAAATTTTCCAAGAATACATGGCCATCTATGGTTTGTTTGTAAGTTCTTAACATCTCGATATGATAATCAGATCAAATGTTGGGACCTTGAGTATAACAAGGATATTCACTCTTACTATGGGCATCTTAGTGGACTTTATTGCTTGGCACTTCATCCAACATTGGATATTCTCTATACTGGTGGTCATGATTTTATCTACCGAATATAAGATATTTGCACAAAAGTTCAATTATATGCACTCTTTGGCCATGAAAACACTATGTATTTTGTTTTTACCCAAGCAATGGATCCTTGAGTGGTAATCAGGTCCCGTGATACCACAATCAAATTATGGGACCTTGTTTTAGGAAAACAATGTCAACTCCTATGTACCACAAGGAATCTAATTAAGCAATCACAAAACATCCTTTTGAGCACACTTTTGCATCTATATTTATTGATAATATCTAGAAATTCAAACTCCCCGAGGGAGATTTCTTGCACAATATGTTGTCATATCAATATTGAACTTATACAAACCATCACAGGTTATGTTTCTAGGAGAAACAAAAAATGAATATTATGATGGAATGTGGGCCAATAGTATTTTCTTCATGATCTAATCAATTTTCCAAAGAGTTAGTGTGTGCAAAACTTTTAATAAGGTCGTGGTTAAACTTTTAATCGGTTCTCGAATCATTAAATCACTCAGATGATGCAATTTACACAAAAAATTCATTCATCAATATTTGTAGTTTTCTTAATGTTGGTGGATGTCTTGGGTAAGCCTAGAGTTAGTTAAGAGTTTATATTAGGAATCTAGTAACCACCATACACAGTTTCAATAACTAAATAGTTTCATTTCATAATAGAAAATTTTACCTAAATTCTTTAAATATGAAGTTGCATGAAGAAAAGAAGAGGGGAGGAGTGGCTAGTAGCCATACTGTACATAATTCATTTCACAAAGTTATCTTCATTTTCTTACATTCTCGAGAATGAACATCCTTAATACTGGTAAAGAGCTCAAGGAGGATTATAGTGGTATATAATGTTTTGTTGAATTTTGTACTGTGTTATTCATGGTAACATTTGTGCATCTGATTTACAGTGGTCCTCTTTCACCACAAGTAAACTCACACTCACATTTTTACAACTTAAACTCGATACTACCCCTTGTTATTTTTACGATATTTCACTCATTCCAAATTCAAATTGTAACCATTAAATATAATATTTTCCTCTTGATTCTAGTGTGGAAGTATTGGTGTATTTTACTCGTTGTTCATTATTGTTTATGAAAATTTATCTCTTACTTTTTTTCCTTTAAATACTAAAAAAAAAACTCGTGTTCCATAATTTATTATTTTAAGGCTTATATTGTTTAATTTGTCTTTGCCTTTTCTAGTTTATTTTTTTTCTAATCATTCTTTTATGTCCATTAGGTTTTAGTTCTAACGTATTTTGGGGGCAAAACAAGAAAAATATTATAATACTTAGGCTATCAACCTAACCTCTATTGATACAATCTCAAGATCTTTATGTGTAGTTGCAACATTATGTGTAAATAAAACATGGTTGCTTGAACATTGATAATCCATAGAGAGGCAAACTTTCACTCTTACGAAATTCCTCTAAGTCTTGGTTCATTAACTTGACCATATCCATTAGATGTTATAGTCACTTTTCTTTTAATTGATTTCTTTTATATAACAATGAAAATGCAATAAAAAAAACCTAAAAACTAATTTAAAGTGCAAAAGGAATTTCAGAAAACTTTTTACAAAGTACATAAATATTCATTTCAAAGGGATTATTTGTGGGTTAGCTAAGTTAGTAAAGGTGGTTAATCATGTTTTTATACGCATCAATGTTTTATGTTTCAAATTATACTTAAGATTGGTTTCAATGCTATCATGCCTAGTATAAATGAATATAAGGTCATTTCATATTTTTCACAATTCATTCACTTTCAAAATTTACATTTTTAATGGGTCATTGAAGACAATGATGTTTGATTAGGTACAATGCAGTTGTAACGTCCCCAGCCACCCAGGCTGAAACCCGTCACACAAACCCTTCCAACTTCAACTCTGGTACTATAATGTAACATTACCCAGCTTACTATTGAGCAACGATACATCAAAAAGTCTAGTGCTCTATTAAAATTAAACTGCATGAAATCACTCGAGGAAGTACGCGCAACCCAAATTGGCTTGCACCACACCCTAGTCCTTCCTATTTATACAGATTATAACTGTGGAAGTAACTTGAAATAAAATTGTACACTCAAGCATATTGAGCACATCGACATTACAGAACCTAAGACCACTCCAAACATGTGAACACTATTGCACGCATAACCATATGGAGCATCTGAATACCACAACGCACAAAACTGTTTTGATTCCGCTTGAAGGTCTTGCTTTCCTGATCACGTAGATTACGTTCCAACGCACATAACGAAACCGATCACTTGTGCACACACTCCACTTTATGTGCGCACGGTACCTCTAGCCCCACATGGAAAGCTCTTGACCATTTACCAGGTCTATCTTAACACAAGCTAATTATCAACTAGTATACTCAACATATACAAATACTATGCTAAATACTCACATCACACTTACATAATAGAAAAGCATTAACATAATAACAACCATTATTCATATGAAATATTATGCAAGTAAGAGATCATAACATATACCAATGAATAAGCACGCAGTAATAGATAAGCACATAAGAACACTTATCTTTTATGAAAAGTCATCAACTGGGTGCGTGACTCAAACGTTCCTCCTAACCATAGACATTGTTGCTCCTAATCTTTCACCAACAGGTCATCCTCGAGATGAGGCTTGAACTCCACCAAGGAAAAAGCATTCCTAGTGTCATTATATGGTCTAACAAACAATGGACTTGCTCAGTCCAAGGTGTCGACTGTTGCAACTATTATACAGTCCCTCATTCCCCACACATGTATGTCCCACCCCAAGAAGTGTGCCCCTTCTCTGCTCAACAGTCCTTCGGCTTCCCCACTTCCCTTCTGGGGCTTCAGCAATAGGCTGGATCAGGAAGTCTCAAAGCACTGTAACTAATGCCCAGTGCACCAGGGAACAATTCCCAACCAATCTCTCACTTGAGAGATTTCTCACGGGCCTGACAACCCGCATCTTGGACAAACCACTGGCCTGAAAACCCACTTCTTCAATCATACCAATATTTCCCCAAGCACATGGTTAAGCAAAATGACAATAAGTTACAACAAAATACGTAATTCCTTCAGAGAGGAAAATTTTGTCTCAACAGTTTTCGAATGAGTGACCTACCCATTTGAATTACACTAAGGCCAACAATATATATTGCATGCCTTCAACTTGACACTTGTCACCTTCAGAATTTACTTTCGTCACTTGGTGATTTGTTTCCCATCCCTCAAAAACTTAGGATAAATATTGTATTCTTAATTACACTTTTCAGAAATATTATTAAAATATTCCCCCCTTTTCCCTTTTTTGGTGGAGTTCATACCCCCTCTCTTTTCATCTTAGTCAGTCTACGTGCAGCAATGTAATATATTAATAGCATGAGTGTGATACACTTTACAATAATAAGCGCACTGGCCTATTTGCGTCCCAACTCACCAGCCCAACAGTCACACAGGCTCTCCGACCTCAAAACACACACACACACACACATAACAATCATTCCCACACACTTATTTGTGTGCATGAAACACTATGAAATATGTGCATCTTCCCTTGATGCGCAATCCACATGCACTAGTTAAGGTATGTGCAACATTATGGGATGTGCACACATTTTTTTTATAACAAATCCTTTGCACTCCACAGGTGCGCGCAAAACCCAAAAATTGGTACCACAGCTCACCAACCTAAATGTACATTACATTTGCACTTGTTGTCAATGGCTCACCAGCCTATATGTATCATTACATCGTGCACTACTCAGGTGCGCGCAAAAAACAAAATGACTCACCACCCTATATGTGCAACTACAAATGGGATTCAGATTAGGGACATTACATTCCCCTTCCCCTTATTTATGCATTGTCCTCAGTGCATTATATACACATATACATACAAAACTTCTAATGTTTTCAAAAAGATGAGGATACTCTGCTCTCATAGCATCCTCACTCTCCTAAGTTGCATCCTCGAGACAATCCTTTGAACCTTTACCAACTCCATGACTCGATTATGGAGCTGCTTAACTTTCTGGTCCAATATGCAAACCGGTCGCACTCGAAAATCACCTTCTGGCTCCACCTAAATCACATTCCAATCAATGACATGATTAACATCAAGTACATTATTTTTAAGCAATGACACACGGAAAACATTATGAATACACAAGGATGCAAGCAATGCAAGCATATATGCAACATGACCAATCCTTTATAGGATTTTGAATGGCCCACAATAGTGTGTTGCTAACTTAGAACACTTCCCCAACATCAAGGAACTACGTCTGGCTTTTACTTTCAAAAACACGTGATCACCCACTTTAAACTCTCTGTGGGTTCTGCCTTTATCTGCACAACTTTTATGTCTGTCTTGGGTAGACTTTAAATTCTACCTTATCTTCACCACCTACTCTTCAATTTCCCAGAGCAGATCTGTCCCAATTACCGCGCAGTCTATTGGGTTATCCCAACTCACAGGTGTGTTGAACCTTCTTCCATACAACACTTCAAATGGACTCATCTTTAAAGATGTTTGATATCCATTGTTGTAAGCAAACTCTACCAAATGTAAGTAAACTTCCCATGTTTATGGCTTATCCATCACATACATCCTTAGCATATCTTCTATTACCTGATTTACCCTCTCTCTTTGTCCATCTAACTCATGGTGATATGTTGTACTAAAGTTTAGATTTGTTCCAAATCCTTTGAATAGCCATTTCCTAAAGTTTGAGGTGAACTTGGAATCTCTTTTAGACACAATTGTCTTAGTAACACCATGCAAGCTAGCAACTTCACACATGAAAATATCAGCAATGTTAGCTTCCTTGTGTGTTGACTTTACTGGAATAAAATGGGAAACTTTAGTAAGCTTCTCCACCACCACCATAATAGAATCATGTTGCTTGGCAGTCCTAGGTAACTTGGTTATAAAATACATCATTATAACTTCCCACTTCCACTTAGGAATGGGCAAAGGTTGTAGCAAACCAACTGGATGTTTGTGCTCAACCTTGACCTTCTTACATTCGAGACATCTAACTATAAAATCAACAACTTCCTTTTTCATTCCTACCCAATGATATTGCTTCTTGACCGTGACAATAGTCTTATCGTAACCTGGATGTCCAACATTAGGAACTTTATGCATCTATGACAATATCAGGCTTTTCAACTCCTGATCATTTGGCACATAGATTCTGCATCTATACATGAGGATCCCATCCTCTATTAGCTCATAACCTTCCAAATTATGTTGCGACATACTTTGTTGTAAGTTCACCTTTATGTCCACATAATGCATATTTGATTTGGAAACTTCCAAAATTATGTTGTACGAAGCTATTTGGTACATGCTAATGGTTGTAGCATGCATCGCATGCATCCTCTTGCTAAGTGCATCCACCACCTTGTCTTCTTTACCTATGATATGCTTTATATCGAAGTCATACTCACTGAGGAACTCTAACCACCTGCTTTGTCTGCCATTTAAACTTGGTTGTCCAAACAAACACTTTAGACCACAATGGTTTGTTATCATCTCAAATCTTTTACCCATGAGATAATTTCGCCACATCTTCAAGGCATTCATTATAGTTTCCAATTCTAAATATTGAGTAGCATAGATCCTTCCATGCTCTTTCAACTTTCTTGACTCGTATCATCCCACATGTCCACTCTAACTCATGACTCCACCGAGTCCTTCCTTGCATGCATTCGTGCACACAATGAACTTTGCATCTGGATCAACAATTCTCAAAGTTGGCGCACTTGTCAACAAACTCTTCAAGTGTTGAAAATTCCTTGCACAATCTGTAGACCATTCAAATCGCACACCTTTATTCTGCAAGGACATGATTAGATGTGCAATCTTTGAGAATCCTTCAATAAACCTTTTGTAATACCCTGTCAGTCCCATAAAATATCTCACTTATGTGACATTTCTTGGTGTCGACCATTCCTCAATGGATTTTATCTTCGTTGGGTCCACAACTATTCCTTCCTCTGAAATGATATGACCCAAGTAATGAATATGTCCCTGGTAAAATGAACACTTGCTCAAATTTGCATAAAGTTGATCCTCCCTTAATACCTGCAACACCATCCTCATGTGTTTCTCGTGCTCTTTCTCAGACTTTGAGTAAATAAGAATGTCATCCAAAAATATGACGATGAACTTATCCAAGTGATTTCTGAAAACTCTATTCATTAAACACATGAATACGGTTGGTGTATTTGACAACCCAAATGCCACCATTGTAAACTCGTAATAACCATACCATGTTCTAAAGGCAATCTTGTTGATGTGTTCCTCTTTTATTCTCACTTGGTGATATCCAGATCTGAGATCTATCTTGGAAAATATCCTTCCGCCCCTTAGTTGATCAAATAGGTCATCTATCCTTGGAAAAGGGTACTTGTTCTTCATTGTTACCTTGTTCAACTGCCTGAAATCGATACAAAGTCTCAGTGTATTGACCTTTTTCTTCATGAACAAAACTGGCGCACCCCAAGGTGACACACTTGGGCGTATATACCCCTTCTTCATAATCTTCTCAAGTTGCATATACAACTCCTTCAACTCTAGTGTACTCCTCAAGTTGCATCTACAACTCCTTCAACTCTGGCATACTCATCCTATAAGGATTCTTGGATATAGGAGTTTCTCCCAGCATCAAATTTATAGAGAAGTTGATATCTCTTTTCGGTGGCAACCCCAGTATCTCTTTAAAGACATCCTCAAATTCCTTTAGTATTGTGCAGTCTTCAATACTTGACACTTTATCCTTAGGTGCCTCCTCCATGTGCACTACAAATACTTGACATCCTTTCCTGTAGCTTTTCTTCTATTGCAAGGTTGAAACTTCTCTGATAGTCACAGCTCTTGGAATGCCTTGAACTGTTCTCAAATTTCCATGCTTATCCAAACAATTAAATTCCTTATTATGACAATCTAAAATAACATGATGTTGGTCCAACCAATCCATGTCAATGAGGCAATCGTACGAGCCCAAAGGTATAATATTCAAATCAACTTTTGTGCGCATTCCATTCATCTCCATTAGACATGCCTTGATCATCTTATTAATTTTCCTTTTTGTTCTTGTAGCTAACTACACTAGCCAAGGTTTTCCAAGTTTTCTTCTCGACAATTGGAATCTTTCCACCATTTTGGGATCTAGATAACTATGACTAGCTCCCAAGTCAATTAAAATAGCAATGGGTTGATCATTAATCTTACCTTCCACCTCGATCATGTGCGACTGAAACTCAGCTTGCTTGTTTTTCAGGGCTGCGTAAATTCTAGGTACACTTCTACCCATGTCTTCAATTGTCGTTGCTTGTCGTAACTTATATGTAGTCCTTGCTTTTTCACCTCTTTGAGGGCAATCTATAAACATATGATTTCCATCGCAACCCCAACACTTCATTGGTTGCTACCTTGGCCTCATTTCCATTCCCTCATTCATTCTAGGCTACTTGGAAATTGGTTGTCCTTACGCAATATTTTTGAAAAATGGGGGCCTGGTCCCCTTCTTCCTTTGTTCCACCTTGCTTCTCATCTTGTCTTCCCAAGCCTTTTGAAAAGTCGGTCTTCCCCTTTGCTTCTCATAAAGACACTTAGCGCACCTCATAGTTTCCTCCAATGTCTTGGGATCATCATATTGTATCTTGTCGCTAATAAATGAGGGAAACCCACTCAAGTACCTCTGAATATTAACTTACTCGTCCTTGTTGAATGTGACATATTTCAGCAACTCTAAGAATTTTCTTTCATACTCGTCTATTGTCATACTTCCAAGCTTGATCTCAAAGAACTCCTTCATTTTCCTGTCATAGTAGCGCTTGGTTAAATATTTATTTTCGAAATATCATTTGAATTCCCTCCAAGTAACCTTCTTCTCATCAATGGGATGCACTTGTATATATTGATCCCACCACATTGATGCTTTCCCCTTGAGGTAATAAATAACAATTCTCCCTTCTACCTGCGCAAAATAATTATGCAGCCATAAGTACTTCCTCATACCCAACAACCATGTCTCTGCATCCTCATCCTTTTTGTACTCACTGTCAAAGGTAGGAGGCTTGATCTTATTCATTTCTCCCACTAGCTCGTCCACCCCAGTCCTTCATTTATGCTTTCTGACAGGAGATGGACTTGAGCTACTGCGTGTTTTCCTGAAAGAATGCTTACCAACACTACTTTGTTCTCTTATTTTCTCATCATGAGACTTGTGACTTCTTGATCTACTTGACTTTGTCTCCTTATCCATTTTTTTTTCTATTATGTCCAAGCTCTGCATCAATTTGACATTGAAGTCATCTTGTTGCTCCTTGGCTCTCATAAGCCTTTCATTATCAACCTTATAACTTTGGACATCTTTGTGCAATCCCTTTATGGTTTCTACCAAGTTCATGCGCTCCTCCTTGTATTATGTACCATTAGCACCCAAACCGACATACAGATCCCTGAATTCATCGTCGGGATTGTAAGTCCTTTATGCATCTTCCATGCTTTTAACCTTTTGCACTTACTCTATCATGTTCTAATCGCCGATAATTATGCAAAATGTGCATGCAATTGAGATTTGTTAGATGATTTCATGCAACAACTACATGAAAATTTGCACCATTTTGTCAGAATCCTTCCTTCGGATTTCTTGGATGATATTAACATCCCAAATTCTAGTGTGCACACTTGTGCATCATTGTCTTTGTCTTTGTGTGCATCACCACACTATACTTCGCACCAATAGTTTTCTCCCATAATAAAATTTGCACTGCGCAACACCAATACTTAACACACATGTCTATTTCACGCTAATCTCTGACCCATACAAGTCCAGTGTTGAACCAATAGCTCTGATACCAGAATGTAATGTTCCCAGCCACCCATGATGGAACCCATCACACAAACCCTTCCAACTTCAACTCTGATACTATAATGTAACGTTGTCCAACTTACTGTTAAGCATCGATACATCAAAAAGTCTAGTGCATAGTTAACATTAAATTGCACAGAATCACTCGAAGAAGTACATGCAACCCAATCTGGTTCATGCCACACCCCAATCCCTCCTATTTCTATAGATTATAACAGTGGAAGTAATTTGAAATAAAATTGTATGCTCAAGCATACTGAGCACACCAACATTAAAGAATGTAAGACCACTCCAAACATGCGAACATTATTGCGCACATAACCATACGGAGCATCTGAATACCACAATGTACAAAACTATTATGATTTCGCTTACAAGTCTTTCTTTCCTGAACGCGCAGATTATGTTCCAACGCACACAACGAAACCATTCACTTGTGCACACGATTCACTTTCCACACGCACAGTACCTCTAGCCTCCCACATGAAGTTCTTGACCATTTACCAGGACTATCTTGACATAAGTTACTTATCAACTAACATACTCAACATATACGAATATTATGTTAAATACTCACATCACACTTACAGAATAGAAAAGCATTAATAGAATAACAACCATTATTCATATGCAACACTATGCAAGTGATAGATCATAACAGATACCAATGAATAAGCATGTGGTAACATACAATCACATAGAACACTTATATTTTATGAAAAGTCACTAACTGCGTGTGTGACTCAGACATTCCTCCCAGCTATAAATGTTGTTGCTCCTAATATTTCAGCAACAAGTCACCCTTGAGCTGGGGCTTGAACTCCACCGGGGAAAAAGGATTCCTAGTGTCATTCTATGGTCTAACAAACAAAAAAATTGTGAAGTCTAAGGTGTCAACTGCTGCAACTAGTCTACAAGCCCTCATTCCCCTCATGCATGTCCCACCGCAAGAAGTGTACCCCTTCTCTTCTCAACAGTCCTTCGACTTCCCCACTTCCATTCCAGGGCTTCAACAACAGGTCAGATTAGAAAGTCTCAGAGAAATGTAACTAATGCCCAGTGCACCAGGGAACAATTCCCAACCAATCTCTCACCTGGAGAGATTGCTCACGGGCCTGACAACCCGCCTCTTAGAAAAACTACGGACCTGACAACCCACTTCCTCGAAAACCTACGAGCCTGACAACTTGCTTCTTCAATCATACCAATATTTTCCCAAGCGCATGGTTAAGCAAAATGATAATAAATTACAACAAAATGCTTAATTCCTTCACAGAGGAAAATTTCGTCTGAAGGGTTTTCGAACAAGTGACTTCCCCCTTCGAATTACACTAAGGCCAACAATATATATTGCATGCCTTCAACTTGACACTTGTCACCTTCATAATTTAATTTAGCCACTTGGTGATTTGTTTTCCATCCCTCAGAAACTTAGGATAAATAATATACCCTTAATTACACTTTTTGAAAATATTATTAAAATATTTCGCCCTTTTCCCTTTTTCGATGGAGTTCAGCCCCCCATCTATTTTCGTCAGATTCAGTCTGTGTGCAGCAATGTAATATATTAATAACTTGAGTGTGATACACTTTACAAGAATAGGCACATTGACCTATTTTCATCCCAACTCACCATCCCAATAGTCACACAAGCTCTCCGACCTCAAAACATACACACACACACACACACACACACACACACACACACACACACACACACATCACAATCATTCCCGTGCACTTGTTTGTGTGCATGCAACACTGTAAAATATGTGCACCTTCCCTTGATGTGCAATCCACATGCACTAGCTAAGGTATGCACAACACGATGGAATGTGCACGCCTTTTTCTTTGATAACAAACCATGTCCATTCCTTAGGTGCACAAAACCCAAAACTTGGTACCACGGCTCACCAGCCTACATGTACATTAAATTTGCACTTGTTGGCAATGTCTCACCAACCTATATGGATCATTACATCGTGCACTACTCAGGTGGGCACACAAACCAAAACGGCTCGCCATCCTATATGCACAACTACGAATAGGGTTCGGATTAGGGACATTACAATAGTTTAATGAGCAATTTGGAAGACAATATTGTTCTTTTAAACAAATATTATTTAAAAAAACTAAAGCTATGTTTAACTTGTATATTGTATGAAAGAGTTGTTCTCGCATTTTTAACAAGTGTGAATCTCAAAATCAAAACCATCTTTGACTTGTATATTGTATGAAATAGTTATTCTCGCATTTTTAACAAGCGTGAATCTCAAGATCAAAAGTTTCAATTTCAAAATCTATAAACAAATGAGAGAGGAAATAAATTCATGCATTATCCTAGTATCATTGTTGATATTTCTAATTCATTGGTGTATATTAACTTTCCCTTCGACCTAGCTTCATGAAGGTGTTGATAAGTTGGTTGCATGAGTACCATTTTTGCAATCAATGGAATGCATGAAACATAAGCACACATTACATATTAGATAATAATTTCAATAATAATAAACCAAGTTTAGATGAACTTGGATCATGTGTTACCTTGAAATTAGATGACCAATGCAAAACTCATGAATTCATGTAGAGGCTCATAAAATTGTATCAATTGGTTAAATCTCAAGATCAAAAGTTTCAATTTCAAAATCTACAAATAAGTGAGAGAGGAATTAAATTCATGCATTCTCCTAGCATTTTTGTTAATATTTCTAATTTATTGATGCATATTAACCTTCCCTTCGACCTAACTTCACAGAGGTGTTGAGAAGTTGGTTACATGATTATCATTTTCACGATCAATGAAAGGAATGAAACACAAGCATGCATTACATTTAGATAACAATTTTAATAATAACAAAACAAGTTTAGATGAACTTGGATCATGTACTACCCTGAAATGAGATCATCAATGCAATACTCATTAGTTCATGTATAGACTCATAAAATTGCAGTGATTGGTTAAAAATGCTCAAGATGTAAACTTTCCAATGAAGAAAATAACCATACCACTAATAACTTCACAACACATTATTCTTAACATTGTCACGCACTGCTTTGAGCTAGGAAAAAACATCAATTCTATAAGAAAATGTGTAGGATACAATGAAACAAACTCAATAGCTTCACAAGAGAGGTCAAAATATCACACATGAAACATCGTGATGAGTTCAATCGTGGCCCTTTTCACTACATCATTCATAATCTTAAATAAAATATGTATTACTTGGCATTCCAATAATGTTGTGTTATCATAAAATGGCACCATCCTTAAAATTCATAATTTATTCATGTTTTGGTCTTTTTTCTAATATTACCAAATCTTATTTTTCCTCGATATTTCTAAACCTTCTCGCAACTCCAAATAGTAAATCCTTACACATGACTCCCCTATCAATCCCACATGCAATAGCCACAACCCCGCAACAATGATCCATTTCCATATGCTTCCTCTTTATGTATTCGACCAACCTAAAACTACATCCTTGGTATTTGAGGATAATCCCAAAGTTCTCAAGTGATCAATGGGTATCTTTGTATAAATTCAATCCATGGATGCACTATATGACAAGGGAGCCCCTAACATTTGTGCCATTTTTTAGGCATACACTTTTTGGTATATTTTATGAACATGTGCCCACATTATTTGCTCAACTACAAAATTGACAATCACTTTGGGTATCTCGATGAAAAAAGATAAATTTCCATCCTATTTCCCTAACTCCAATGTTATGCAATTGTAAGAAAATATTATTTGTGGAATGGCATGAAGAGACAACCTTACCCAAATACTTGCATCTAAAACAAAAAGAGGCTCCACGATAGTAAGAATCGGAAGTGGTCAAAGTTGACCTTCTCATTTCCCTTCAATTCTCAAATCCATCACTACCCACATAGTGAAAAAAAAAGGTGGATTTTTTCCAAACATGGACTTACTAGGGTTCATACAATGATACTCCTTTTGTTTGCTAAAACTGGGATGGAGCTCCCATGGACTACTAGGACGAGTTCAGATGCTAACAAGGACTCATTCATTGTTGTGAACAATTCAATTAAGAACCAAAAAAAAGGTTCCACCTATATAGGTTTAGGACTTGAACATCGACATAAGTTTTTCCCGTAAACATGAAGAGATATTGCACCCACTGATGGGTATAGATGTGGTTTCTTGGACTTGTCACGATTGAAGACATTATGCAATTAGTCATCAATATATTTAGCATCATTGAAATAGAATGTCATATGTTACATCATATTTTTTCTCAAATATATCCAAAAACAAAAAGAGTCCCAATGCCTATATTGACAACTCCTCGATTAGTGTTGCAATTGTAAATAGCATCACCTTTGGTTGCATTGATGCTAGTGACCTCTGAGAATTCCAAAACAAACTCAATATCCAATTATATTAGCATAGTAGCACATTCTTGTGAAATATAGACACCTAGACGATAATACCCAGACCTAGCACTTGTGAAATAGTGAAAGACCCCATCCCATATATGTCTGAAGAAAAAAAGAAACTCTGGAAAATGAGAGATTTCAAAAACAATAGAACATGTAAGGAAAACCTGAATGAATGCATGGACTATACCCGAGAAACAAAATCATCATTTTTTTGCTGAAGAAGCCTCTAATTATACAAGCCCTACATTACACAAGTCTAATAAGAGTTGTAACAATACTACAAATGGAGATGAAGGAGATGAGATATCATCATGAAAATTAAGGTAAACACACTCACAATTATCATTCCTTGATGAAATATACTTTGAAATAAGTAAATGAATGTGATTCAAATGGAATACCAACATCATGGTACTTGGAACAAAACCTACCAAGCTTCCAAAGAGAGTATGATTTTACCCCAAGGATACAAATACAAAACTGACTAGCTAAGGGTCTCCCAACCTAGGAGAAAATTGATCTCATAAACACCAAGATGAATGCATCCTATGATAATCATATGCCTAGAGTGGAATATGGTGAGGGGTTGTGGAGTTGATGCCAATTGTGTCATCGAGAGGAACCCTTTCCTGGTCCAAAAGATAAACATCAGTGGAAAAAACCTAAATGATACAAGCTTACCTTACAACACCCATGATAGCTAATTACAAACTAATCCCTGCCATATTTAGTGGAAGTATCAAAGCACACTACAAAGCTTTAGTGGGTACCAAATGGGGGTTATTTTTGCATGTCTAATGTTTTCATTTTCTAAAGAAATCATTGATGAATTATCAACAACATACTAGATTCTCAATGTGGAAGTAGCCTAGAATGCCAAGACCACTCTATCTAAGGTTTACGAATTAACACAGCAAAGAATGGAGTGAGATAGTGTTGAGTGAAGAAGGATAGGAGGGGTACACCATCATTCCCAAGGATTTGATCAGATACAACCTACCACTGCAATATTGTCCCTTTACTAAAGAGATATAAGAGCCACATAGAACACCTAACATCAGCCCACATACCCACCAACATTCCAAATCCCAAGGCTAACATCACACTTGCATGGCAAATAAAAGGACAAATAAAATAATTAAAGAAAAAATAAACTTTAAAAATTTTTAGGGAATTTTATTACTATTTTATTTTCATGTTCTCCTTATAGAGAAATAATCACCCAAGAAAATTACTAAAGTCCACTTCCATGGGAAGGGATTAACCAAAAAGAAATATGTTTATAATCTCTAACGCAAAAGCTTTTTTCGGTTTAATTTTTCTTATAAACAAATTAAAATATCAAAGCTAATAACATAAAAATAATATATAGGGGTGGCATGCATGGGGGCTATCTTAAACTCTGAAAGAAAAGTGGAAACTTCTTATGCTTGAGGAATCAACAAAACCTCCAAAATTTAGGCTAAGGCTCTAGCTTTGGTTAGGAGCTTGGATAATGAAGAATCAAGGCATTAAAAAGATGATAGTCACTCATGACTTGATCATAGTTATATGTCACTTGGTCTCTAAATCCATTCCCAAACACCCTCATCTTAATAGACTAATATGTTGCATCCAAAAATTGTTAGAAGGATTCGAGAAAGTCAATTTTTTTCATGTTCCCAAAGGGCTTAATCATCCAGTAAATGTAATGGCCAATAAGGCTTGCTCTCTATCTCTTGGTCGTTGGTGGAAAAATGGGGGGGAGAGATAATTTTCAACCTGACCTAAGTTATTTACCCTCTCCTATCAAATGATAATTTTAGTAATTCATGACAAATGGCATGAATTCGACAACACGCATTTGAAAGGACTGCAAAAGCAACTCGTCATGATGTTTATTATCCCTTGTAGAAGGTTTCCATTATGAGCCTTGGCAAGATAATATGGTGTAGAGCATGTGGGGTCTATCCATGCCTTACGATGTGCATCTAAAAGCTTCAGTTTTGGTTTTCCTCCCATTTTTATCCTTCTGTTTCTTTGAGTTGGAAGGTCTAGCTTCAATTGGAAAGTTGATCTAGTAAGTATATTAGGCAAGGAATTCGTAGAAAACACTAGGACGAATTCGAGGTTTGATTTTTGGGTTCAAAGAATGCACCTAATTTCTTGAAGTAATTTGACCTCGAGCTTTGATCTCAAGTACTTTACTCATTATCTTTGAGTCTATTTATCCAAAAATTCTTAGGAAGCCTTCTATGTTGGACCACATGTTTTCATGTGAAGTTTATTTTGAAAGGACCTTTATTGTTTGTTCTTCATGGAACTTAGAGACAACCTAGGAATTCTCTCTCTCAAGGTGGTCTTGTAAAAAAAATTTAAGCGTGAACATTTGTCCTTTTGAAATATGGGATAGATTTTCTTGTTTGTCTTCCCCCCCTAGCATAAAATAACTTGGTGTAATTTTCAAGTGTATGCTATACAATACTAGAAAAATGGCAAATAGTGAGGACCACTATTGGGGTTATATTTTTTACTATGAGTGCCTTTGTGATTATAGTTAAGAGGTCATTGCATAGGCAATGGGGAGAATGGAGACATGGAGAAGGAACTGGGAACACAGTTTGAAAAGGAGTTGAAAGAAACTAGAAAGAAATTGCTTAGGATGAAGGCCCAATCAAAGAAGCACAAAAGAAAATTAATCCTAATGGACATAGGGGAAGAGAGTAATTGGGAGAAGCTAGAAGGGCAAGAATACCAAGCCAAAGAACTGCAAGAGAGAGTTAGACACTTGGAGCTGGAGAAAAATCTTGGGTTTGCATATTTGAGGCACTCTACCCACCAATGATTTATGTAGGTTCATTTGGACATGAGCAAGCAACATCTATGAAGTAAGACACTATGGAATAACACTTTGAATATGTCAAAAGAGCAAATCCATCTTTAATGTCATCAATTGTAGGAAGAATAGAAAATACCCATCATGGGCCTGGTAACAACAATGTCTAATTTTATGATGTTTTGCAAGTATGTAATTTTGCTTGGTAAGTTTGTAAGGATTTATACAAGCCAGATAGCCAATAGTGGTTCCAGAATTTTAAAAATAGTTAAAACAACAACAATTCCCAACATCTTTTTGAACATTATGGAGGTTCTTTGGATAAGGTCATCTATTCTTGTTTATATTAAAAGGTTGGATGGTATGGCTACAACCCCCTCTTTTATTTAATACAAAGTGAAACTATCTTTGTTAAAAAAAAAACATTAAAATAATATACAATAAATAAGAGGAGTTTTTCGTCGGGAATTTTCACGTTCAATTTCTAATTTAGAAATATAAGTTATCATTCGTTTTTAATTAAAACAAGGCCATATATTAAGCACAATACCTATCAAGGTTAAAAATAAGAAATAGAATGTGAAGAATGAAAAGAAGAAGGAAATGTCAATGAAAAACATATGTACAAGTTAAAATGAAATAAACTCCAATACGAGACATGCATTGCATAAGCCCTTCTATGAAATGGTTGAAAACAAAGCATTGGTTTACTGTTTACTCTTTTTGTTTTTTCAAATGCTTTGATAGAACAATTTGATAAGATTTTACAAAATAGGGAAAGTTTCAATGCACGTTGTGAACCCTTTTGCATTGTTAGCAACATGAGTTCCATAGATTAATGTGTTTGCTTGCAAATGATGGAATCATAGAAGGAGAAAGAAGCATAATTTTCAACACGTGTTTGGCTACCATGAAGCATGTTCTTTGCAAAATTTTCTTCTTGTGTGCATAATTAATGTATAGAGAAAAACACTCATGCACAAACTAATTTATTCCCCCAAAAATGCTAACATTAAAGTCCCTAAGTGTGCAACCCATAAATCATTAGAAGAGAAATCAATGGCAGATAAAACTTCTTGGAAATGGTCAATGGCACAAATTTATGTCAAAGCACAAGTGTGGATAAGAAGAGAGGGAATCAAGGAGTGGCAGGTGTGGGGGGTGTCATTCTCGATCCTAAGGGAAATCAAGAAATTACATTTGAATGGGGTTTGGGTAGAGAGTCAAATGCCAAGCAGAGGCATTGGCTCTTTTCCAAGGGTTGAAGCTCCTTGATGCAAGTTATATCAAAAGTATAATTGTTATTAGGGATTTGGCATTAGTTATCAATTAATACACATAACCTCCTATCCAAGTGATGACAAATTCACAAGAATTGTTAGTGAATACAAAAGGAAGTTAGCATGTTTGAAATCATTGATTATTAGCACATCCTAAGGGAGCTCAACAAATATGAAGATCAACTGGTCAACATGGCCTCTCAGTTAGATTATGGAGTCCTAAGAACTAAAAGAAGGGCCTCAACTTCCCCCATCCCTTAAGTTTCAAATCATAGTTATGAATATGCTTTGCATGAGAGACAAATGGCATGGGTGATTTAATCTTGGAACTCGACGTTCAATGTGTATAACCTTCATGGTACCCTCACACACTCAGCATTTAATGTTGCAGTAGGTTCATCAATTTCACTCGAACTTGGGGTTTTTCTATAGGTGGGAATTGTATTTGGCTTCAGGTATGCAATCTGGGAAGTCTCTATGGATTCTTGATCTATTCCATCCTCGCTGGAATTGGGGATTTTTCTCTAATATTGAGATGAGTTCTAGTTCATTCTCATGGGATTTTGGTTCACTTAGTGGTCCTATATGTTGGTTTAGTGGTTCTTGTGTTGGTCGCTTTCAGTTATGCTATGGATTGCCCAAATCATGGCTTAATTCCTACTATTTCTTGTAAATACTTCTATGTGCATGTGTGTGTGTATCAAAAGGTTAGTGGAATAAACTATGAAATTAAAGGTCTCTTGCTTTGTTGCCAATTATCTAAGGGAATGTTGGAAAAGGGTCTAGTTAATGTTATGGTAGTTTGTTAGTGGAATATATGGGAAGTGGAAGGGGGATTTTGTAGGTGTTATGTGGTGCCTTCAGTATGGACTACCTATATTCTGAGAGATGCCCATTATGTGAAACCACTAGCATTCAGAAAGTTTCAAGGAGACATGAATATTTTATTATAGACAATAGGAATTAAATTTTCTCTATTGTTGCTAGGATGCATTCTTAGGAAGAAAATATAAATAATAATTATGCCTTCATCATGGAAACCTAGCACAACCAAAAGAGGCAAATATAATCCCTTTAGGTTGAGTGTGTTGCTCTTTGACAAATGGTTGTGAATCTACTCAGAAGTCCCACTTCAACTGCTTCAAATGTCAGACTACCTTTGCTTCAAATGTCAGACTACCTTTGGGTTAGTAGTTTAGTAGGTCAAGGAAGATGAGACTTTACAACAGTAGCAAGACAATGTGGAAATGATGGGTGTAGACTAGAACTTTTAGGCCACCTCATAGAACCAGGAGGAAGATTACAACCATCATGCCTTTATCCAGCACTAGTGTTTAATATTTTGCAAGTTTAAGTTAATCTTAGGTGGATTTTATAGAATTTATACTAGTAGTATCTTTTCATAATCTTGTGCGAAGGTTTGTTGTGTTTCTTTAAATAGTAGGCTCCAAGTCTTGGACAAGTTTTAGAACTTATTTTTGGACATACTACATATTTTTGTATTGTTATGCTGACTAGTGCAACTACAACAACTTTATAATGAAAAATATACATGTTCTTGTTTAAAAAAAGAAAAAGAGAAGGCCTCAATGTAAATTATGCATGAGTATTAAAATTTATTTATAAATAAGAGTATTAAATTATATGACTCGATAAGATTTAGATGACATAAAAATGTAAAAGTTTCCATGTATTCCTCACGCAACTACATAAAAAGATTTGTGGAGTGACTAATAAATACATAACCCATATAGTACCCAAGCTAAAACAAAAAGTAAAAATGGTAGTAACTGGTCCTAAAAACCGCTTCGAACATAAATACCATTGATCAAAGAAATTATAGACAAATGAATAACAAAGCCAAGAAATTGAGATAAAATTAATGAGTATTTATCAGTGTCTCAATTAGTCACAAGCCTTTTAGTATCTCACTCCACGACTTGTTGTTATTGGTCTTGTAGCGAAACCATATTAAAATATTTTATCTCATGCATATTTACTAGAGTTGATGCATAGAACTTGCTTTGTTATTACATGAATGCGCACTGCTCCTAAATTGTAGGTGATTTTTCTTTAAAAGTAGGTGAATCTCTTATTTGAACTATCTGAGGAAGGAGCAACTTAACTAGCCTAGACCTGGTGCATATCAAATGTTGAGCACCATCTTTGCAAGGTTGGGTTATGTCTCGTGTATGATTGTTGTTTATGCGCTCAATTCGGGCATGGTACTGGGATCTTTTGTAGAGGGAAATTGTTGCTTTTTTAGCTAGTGGAAGGCATGTACAAACATGAATGAGTTGGTTAGAAACCATTGAAGGATGCATAGCCACTCATTCGTTACCAACTATATAGTTGATTAAAATAATTGAAGACTATGATGCCACTTAGATGTAAAATGACTCATAAATTATAGGCGTAGATACCTAACCCTACTAGCTTTCTCGAACTATTAAGGCACATAATAGTTAAGAGAGGAAAATATTTTTTCTCAAGCACATAGTAGTTAAGAGAAGAAAATAAATTTTCTTGAAAATGCATTTTCTTGCAAGTGACACAAATCTAATATAAAATTATAGGTGGATTGTCTTGAAATGCACAAGGCAAGAAGCGGTACAAGCAATTCCATACCCAACAATAAAGGAAAAGACATAAGTAGTCAAGCCCTCTAGGATATATTTTCCTCCAAGTTCTTACGTTTTTTCCACCAGAAGTCAAAAATGGAATTATAAATAGTGGAACTAGAATCAAAAGGAGCATTAGCCATTTTGGTTCGTATGATTCATCATCAAAGTCCTGGTCTTGTGAGCTATGAAGCGAGCGACCTACAAGTTCATTTGGCATTTCATCTACAAAAGGTGTATAAACATATATAGGTTGAGGATTGAAATTCAGTGTTGCTTCAGGGAACCAATTGACATTATTGTAGGCCATTTAGCAACTACATGATATCCATTGTCATATGATATATGATCCTCCTTTTGATGTGACATCTTGAATATCAACTACACTCTCCACAGTGCTTCTAGATATTGTAGTATTGTTTTCCATTCTAATCGATAGCAAGTCCACAAACAAACTTGAGTATTCAAATAATACAACTATTTGCCTATATTTTATGTTTTATTATAGTATATTCTATGAATGAAATATGTTGCAACCACTTGTAATCTCAATTTACATCATGTACATTTTCCACTTTATATAGAAGCAAGAGTAGTGAAAACGTGCACCATTTATACAATGTAGGTTCCTCTTACTTATTTAGTTCTTGTTATATTTAATCTCTATAGGAACATGAATATACAATAATGTCCAACACCACGATAATGAATTGATAAAGCTCAACACTCACTCAAGTCATTGAGATAGGCTGTGAACATGATCAATGCACTCAACTCACTGAGATAGGTTGTGAACATGATCAATGCACTCAACTCTAGACTAAAGTCACTACATCAAAGCACTCTACCAAAAAAAACATAGCGTGCCTAACTAAGGAGGGCACAATCCACTCTGGCCTTGAAAACATGAAGACAAAATGACCACCACCACTGCCTTGAAGGTTCCAATGAGGTAAGCAACCACTACCAATGGCCACCACCACCATCAGAGATTGGACACGATCTCTGATATGCAATCTCGGGAATCAACACTTTACTTGTATACTCTAAAATGAAATTATAAACACTTTGCAAAAGGGGCATTTCAATGAATGAGGTTTTTGAAGGGAAAACTAATCCATCTTGAAACATATATTAAAGCAACCCACTACCAAAACTTGGCCCAACATATTAGAAGCTAATGGGACCTTGTATTTATATCACATGTACAAATAAAATAATACATGTACGAAGGAA
>ML790261.1:139405-154074 GCA_009831015.1 Picea engelmannii | reverse complement strand
TACTCGAATGAGAATTTAACACTATTTTCCCCCCTGCTCCACACAGCGCGCCTCCCAGTTGAGAGGCCCCGTCAAACCAGGCCACCGCCCTGTCCAAAGGAATATGAAGAGGCCGCCTAACTGTTGGCTTAACTTGTAAAGTCTTAACAAGTTTGTTTGCTTCAGGCAAAATGAGAGAACTGATGTGCAGGATAGAAGGCTTCTTGGCGTTGAAGATTGCGTCGTTTCTGGCCAGCCAAACGAACCAACAAAAGTGAATTGGAAGCATTGGAAGAGTGGTGGAATTGGGAATCCAGTGTTGGAAGCAAGAAAGAATATTGTTGCCAATCCAATGATTTGGAATCTTTAGAGTCGTTGTAGTTGTTGTCCAGAGCGCTCGGGTAAAAGAGCAGAGCACAAAAACATGGAGCGAAGATTCAATGTCTTGAGCACAAAGCGAGCAACGGCTTGGACCCTCCCAGCCTCGCGCCTGTAAATTATCCCAGAAGAGTAATTTTTTTTCCAGCATGAGCCAAGAGAACAATTTGTATTTTAAGGGGCAAGAGGCCTTCCAAATCCTCTGTCTCCAGGATGTTGTTGATGAGTTCCAGGAAAAGGCGGCCAGAGCATTATAAACATTTTTTGTCGATATTCTGCCTGATCTATCGCCCCCCGTCCAGAGAAGAGAGTCCGCCTTTGACTTCAGATAAATGCCTGATGCTTTGAGAAGTTGGGAGAGATTATCCCATTCAGCCGAGTGTTCCAAATTTAAATGAAGATCTGATCCGCTCAGCCATGAGCCGCCGAGGGTGCCTGTAATAGAAGTGCTGAAGAATTGATGTAAATAAACAAGATTTTTGTTGTGCAGATGTGCTCGAAGAGATGTGGAGAGAAGTGCATTTCTGCCAAGGTCCAGAATACAGTCACGGCCAACTTCTATCAAACGACCATCCCCGAGATCCCACGCGAGCCACTTTAAAATTATCGGAAGTGTGGCAGATAGTTTTTTCCACGTAGGAGAACCGGTTGCAGGATGTGCCTCCGCAAATCTGATCCAGAAATGGACTGGAAGGTGGTGTAAATATTTGGCTCTGATTACGGTGCTCCAAAATCCTGGTTTGGTTAATAATCTCCAGAAGGTGTTAGTCGTAAGAGCCTTTTGAAAAAAAGGCAGATGTTTGAGGCCCCAGCCTCCCATCGACTTTGGCTTAGAGAGATCCTCCCACTTGCAAAGGTGAAAGCTTTTGGTCTTCTTGCAGCCGGACCAAAGAAAGGTGAAGATGAGTTGTCGGAGCGAGATCAAAACAGAGGTTGGGATGTGTGCTAAAGCCATCCAGTACACTGGAAGGCTTTCCAGCACCACTTTGATCAGGATGAATCTTCCTCCCATAGATAGAAATCTGTGCTTCCAGTTAAGAATTCTATCTTTGAAATTGTCAACGAGCCAAGCCCAATCTTTTGAAGTGTATCTGGAGGCTTTTAAGAAAAAGCCTAAGTAATGAAAGCCCTCTTCAAGTTCTTTGCAACCGATGCCAAATAGGTCACTTAAGTCGAGTTTTAAAGAGTCTGGAGCCTTTGAAAACAAGAAGCTGGATTTAGAGGCATTGATTTGAAGACCTGAAACAGCACAAAAGGAAGAGAGAATCGAATGTATAATAGTCCATTCAGCCAAATTAGCAGAAGTCAATATTAGAACATCATCAGCAAAAAGGATATGGAGAATGTGAGTCAGCCCTGTCACTTTAATGCCTTTCAAGAGGCCCTCCGCTTGTTTGATCTTTAATAAGATGTTGAGGCCTTCCAGGGACAAAATGAATAGAAGAGGGGAGAGTGAGCAACCCTGTCTGAGTCCTCTCTCGCAACTGAAGGTCTTAGTAGCTTCTCCATTAATTAAAATGGCCAAGGATGCCGAGGAGATACAGCCCATTATCCAGTTTGTAAAAGAAGTACCAAAACCGCACTGGATTAGAATGAGGTGAAGAAAGTTCCAATTTATGCAGTCAAATGCCTTTTTAAGGTCCAGCTTCAAGAGGATGGCTTGCTGATTTTTTGTCTTTATGGTGTGGATACATTCTTGTGCCACGCCCACTACATCCAGAATCTGTCTTCCTTTGAGGAAACCAAGTTGTTCATAGACATTTCCTTGTGGTCATGTTAAATTAAATGTAAATAAAAAAATTCAATTTCATAGACAAAAGTTTCAATAGAAATTTGTGGAGATTAGGATGTTAGCAACTTTTTGCAAGATGATAACAATATAAGGGAAGTATATAAGAACTTATAACTCTGTGTCTAATTCAATCATGACTTTCCTTTTAGATTAATCATTACTTGTTTGGATTAGAAACTATGTATAATAGAAATTTGTGGAGATTAGGATGTTAGCAACTTTTTGCAAGATGATAATAATATAAGGGAAGTATATAAGAACTTATAATTCTGTCTAATTTAATCATGACTTTCTTTTTAGATTAATCATTACTCGTTTGGATTAGAAACTATGTATAATAGATAAAATAACTTCATACATATACTTTTAAAATAATATGCGTCGAGGTATAAATTTAACCATGACTTTCTTTTTAGATTAATCATTACTCGTTTGGATTTGAAACTATCTATGTCGAGGTATAAATTTAACCATGACTTTCATTTTAGATTAATCATTACTCATTTGGATTTGAAACTATCTATGTCGAGGTATAAATTTAACCATGACTTTCCTTTTAGATTAATCATTACTCGTTTGGATTTGAAACTATCTATATTGTAGATACAGATTAATCTATATAATAGATAAGATAACTTGTATACTTTTAAAACAAGTCTGTGTAGCATACGCAATATCTGTCAAAAGTAATATGAAATTTAACAAGTTATGGAAGATGTATGTTACATAAATAATTGTAATCAGAGGCATATTCAATCTAGTTTGTGGATATGATTGTCGATCTCCGGTTATTAATTGTCGAGTAGACCCATCTTCAGTTAGAATTAAACACAGACCAACACACCACCCAACTAGATTTTTTAATCTTTTCATTTATACACTTACATATTTGCATTTATGACCCGTCGCTTCTTTGGCAATAAGAGATTCACTTGAGTAGCCAATCGAATTGTCTCACATTGTTTTAAAATAATTTAAAAAATAAAAATAAAAAATCATTTGAAATGTTTTACCTTGGAAAAACCTGGCAAATTTTTGGTCAAAGGTTGGATTAATATGCAATCAACTACATATCGTTCGCTAGATACCATGCCGCAACAAGTATAATAATATGCGTCGAGGTATACGTTTTTTTAAGAATAATATGCTTTTAAGATAGTGTATAGACTTTGATAACCATGTAATGTGAACTAGAATAACTCTATATATTTTGTTTTTTCAAAACAACACCTCTTTGCATTTTGAATTTTTGATATTAAGTATGAGCTTGAATTTTGATATTACATATATTTGTGGATGCACATGCATTTAGCAAAGATTTATTCAAGGATACACATGTATTTAGGAAAGATTTAAGTTATTAATTAAATGATTCATGTGTTTCAATTTCATACAGATTTAATTCATAAAAACATTCTATTTTTTTTTTTTTTATGTATATTGTGTGCTTTTGGATTAATTACATTAGTATTGTCTTTTAATGGCAAGCTACATCGTGTTCTTTTGGGTTCAATGATTTTACGTCGATAAGTGTCTTGCAATCGATGTAATCAATTTTTTTAATAATAATTTTGAAACTGATGAGCAGGAGTTTGAATTCATTAAACTGTGAATATTCTTAATAGTGTGTAGGAAATGGTTGCTTGAAATATCTTAACTTAACCTCCATAATTTATACAGTCTGAGCATTATTGATTACACCCTATAATGAGTAGGATTGAAATATAAGTGTGTCTATTTGAGCTATTAGTTTATCCACACATCTTGTCATACGTTTGAGTTTCTATATGTATAGTGTGAATTTGCTCATAGAGGGTGGATGTTTGATAATGTTATATGGTAACTTTATTTGCATAATCCAAATTTGTTAATATTGGATGCATAAGCTTCACCAAAAATTTCACTCAATTAGAAAACCGAGGAAATGATTATGATCACTGGACTAGAACTAATTAGATAAGTGTAGTACATTGTTCCTATTCCACCTTTTTTACTTTGGAAAGGGGATAGAATTTGGTACGGGATAAGGGCTTAATAAACAAATGGAATGTCTTTTGAATACTCAATGGATGCATTGTTGTCGCTTCGTGACATTCTTTCAAGTGTTGAAGGTGAGAACTCCTCAAACTCTCGTACTCTTTACCTAACCTAATAACTAGTTGCATTAAGCACGAGCTTATTCCTTCACCTTCCATGGTTTTTCCATCCACGATTTTCATTCTTACAATGGCTTGTTTCTATTTATACTACTATGATATATAACCAACTATAACTCAGACGATATTTTTGATAGGACATAATGTTTATTTGTCGGTAGGGGGATCTACCATATGGAAGAGAGGTTCTGAAAATAGGTTAATTCAAGGAGATGGTGAATTTTTGAATGAAGTAAATCTCATTAGTCGTGTTCAACACATGAATCTAGTGAAACTGCTTGGTTTCTCGGTGATAAACTCAGAAAGGCTACCAGTTTCCTAATACCTCAAGAACAGTAGCCTCGACAATATTATATTGAAGTTGATCATTGGTGACTGCTTTCCCTTCACGTGGGAATTTCCTAGTGTGGAAGAATGATTATGTTCCCCTTCTTATCCATGGCTTATCTTGTTTAACTGTCAAAGTGTGGAAGCATCGAGTTTCCTTCCTTTTGGTTGGTTAAGGCTTGTTATCAAAAGATAGAGATAAGGCTTGTTATCAAAAGATAGAGATAAGGCTTGTTATTGATAGAAGGATAGTGTGTGGCTCTAAAGATAAGGCTTGCTACAATGCGTTATGGTTATTGGGCTATTGGTTCGATGGTGCGTTATGGTTATTGGGCTACTGGTTCTCGGGCTAGCAAAAGTGAGCAAGAAAAGTATAGCTTTGTCTCCCAGAAGTGACCAACAAAAGTGAAAGGCAAGTGGTTTATTATTGATTGTTAGTGCCCTTAAAATATTGGCCAAACAGGGGGGCGGGGGGGTGGCGGCTAGTTAGTCATGTTAATATGCAGACATCCATCGACTTGCCAAAGGGGAATGCACAATGAAATGTTGACTCAAGGGGTAGTATCAAGTGATGGAGAAAATATCATGGAAACTGTCAATACAATCAGATTGAGGGGAATCGCCTAAATAGGGGAATCATCACAAAGGTGAGCAAGAATGAATCAATGGATTATGCAGGGTCCCCAGGATACTCATGGGAGAATGTGGAAGCAAGCATCACAAGGAAATGATTTTATACCTTTTTATTTGCATTTCTCTCTACTACGTTGTTTTATTTCAGTATAGGATAAGGCTCTTGAGTTAGGATGCTTACCCACCTATTGAAATTTTTCTTACATTAATTACTTTCTTAGTGTGCATACTTATGTTGATTGTTGCAAGAATGACTACAATGTTGCATGTAATCAAGTTTTGTCATTAGTTGGAAGATTTAATCAACCTCTAAAGTATTATAGGTATTCATAACATCAATTTCTCTCAGTTCTACTTGTTATATAGAATGACTTAAATTACTCAAAAGGAATTTGGCCTTTTCTATTTTAAAATAATTAGACACATCATACCCTTGTTCCTTATTATACCCTCCCCTGGGGCCACATTCCAGTTTGGGAGACAGTCCCCCAAGCCATCACCCAAATCCCCTTCTTTTACCCCCCGTCGGGTGTACAAGCTTTCCAAGTAGCTGCAATGCTTACCCTTCCCAATATGGTGTTGGAAATTCCAGTATGGTATCTACATCCACCTGAGATGGTCCCTCAACCATCCCTCCCTCCCTAAACAGAAGGAATCTCGATGTAGATTCCAATACTTACGACCACCATCCCACCCACACCCCCACTCACTAGCACCCCTGCTACAGTTGGGGGCAGACGGAAGATGAACAAGCTCGCCACTCCACTTCGACCACGAGTTCAACCTCCTTGTGCACTATGTGAGAAAGATGGACACCCCACCAATAACTGCCCATCTCTCCCTAAGATACACAATTTAATCCAACTCCTGTGGGCACCGACACCACTTGTCACTTCCTCTAGTGCTGCTATTGCATCCCCTAAAACAGGTAGCAAAGGGTTGCGAACCAAATTCGCATGTGTCATATGTTCTGAGTATGGCCATTACACCCACCATTGCCCGACGTTACCTCAATTTCGACAGACGCTAATGACAGTACGTCAGAGCTTCCAGCAAGAACCTCCTCCATCCGCATCATCTCACATGCATGTCACTAACATCCACTATGCCATGACCTCGGTCAATGAACGTATGCGATGTCCTTGCGCTCTCTGTGAATCACTTGATCACTTCACATATCAATGTCCTACGATCATTGAGTATAGGCATTGTCAATCGGCCCTTATTCCCAATCCTACCATCACCCCACTTCCGGTGACACCAGTAATTCCCCCTACTCCCTCTCCCAATATTGTTTATATATTCTCCCCCAAACCTGAGGGACTTCCACACTCCATTCCGAGAGCTCCGAGCATCCGTTTTCCAATCCGTCTTCAGCCACGGGACTAGGATCCCGCCACCTTCACAGTCACAGTCCCCGGGCCACCATCCATCCTCGGCCCTCGGGGAGCATTTTTTTCACATCATGCCCAGGTATGCATGCTTATGTTCAAAATTATCAAATAACCGTTATATGCTTTATCTTCAAATATTTTTCACGTCGAGTATTTGGTTTTCATGTGTTCAGGTACTTGGTCACCACAAATCAGCACAACTCTTTTAGGTATAAAATCGCTACTTGCATGTAATTATTCCCTCTGAATATCAATTGCATCTCCCAGTCACACCCTCCGATATTTTCCTCTAAGGTCCCCTCATCTGGCTCTGCAATACCCACACCTCCACTGCATTTCAGTACTGTCACCCGGTAGCACTCTTCCCCACATGAGTTTTCCCATTTATAATCCCCCTTGACACTTTGACGCTCATGTTGCTTTCACCCCTTAGGTCTCGGAGTCCTCATAGTCTTTTCATTCCCGAGAATTAGACACATGCTCCTTCTCCTCATTTTGCTAACCTCCCCATAATGGAATCCCAAGTAATCTCATCATGATTCTCATTTTGACTACACCTTCACAGTATCAATTAGCCCTCTATCTCCTCCACCATCAGTTTTCCCATCTGCACATTGTCCTCCATTCATTTTTCCTAATAAAGAAACCCACCTATGGGGCCCCCACCCTCCACCTATTTTTCAAGCAATTTGCGCCCTCACAGGCCAAGCCATCTTGCACTAGGGCACCCATTTCTATATATGTACGCTCATCCCCAATGATTCTTTCTTTATTTTGCTAATTGTAAAAAGCTTTTGCTTCCCACCTTTACATAGCTTTTTGTTGTCACCCTTGACGACCTTCCTTTTCCGACAGAAGAAACACATGTCGCCCTTGGTTGGGGAATTCATTACCTTCTCCTCTTGTTGACATCGTCCATAACCCTGAGTATCCCACAGTCCATTTTCCCCTGATCTCTGAGTTTATCCACTTTATCACTCCTCTGGCACCACTTAAACCCTAGTCTCGTCGTCCCCCTGACGCTAGATTTAGTTCCATGGTTGCTTCCACTTATCCTTCGTAAATACCCCCAACCAAGGGCAGTCTTGAGTCTCACCGCATCTTCACTTCGTCCATGTATCTCATTAGTCCCTGAACGCATCATGTAGATTTCATGAAGCCCTTTGCTTCTTGGAGTCGCGTCTCCCTTCCTGTCAACATCAGCACAGTTTCCAGAAGGGCGACAGTATCTTGACTCTCATTACCTTTACAATGAGGTGTCTCGGACTTCATAGAGAGAACCCTCCTTACTCTTTGTTGTCGTTGACCCCCACAACATTCGACTTCAACACTTTATCAAGTTGCGGTGGGTCTTACTTTGCAACTATTTCAGTTGCTTTTATTTGCTGAAGACCTCTGAAAATTGATAGGCTATCAATGCATGTGTATCATCGACATTCCTTATAGGTGTCATCACCTCTTTTCAGAGTTTGTTCACCATCCGAATTGTCCTCTGCTATTATCAACATGCCCCCGAGGGCGCTGCAGTTGTCTACACCAACACACAACTTCAGTTACTATATTCCACATTTTTGAGTTACATGACACGAGCATGGGGCATGCCTGCCTCGTTTGTACACAGTTTTATTTTTTACACCTTGCGAAAGGATTGGGTCCTACAGGTTCCCCTCTCTCTCCAATGGGTCGCTCTTGAAACTCCTCACAATGCTCTTTCTTACAAAGGTACTCTCAGTAGAAGAAACATTGATGTATTTCAGCTATACATATGCTCCTAACCTCACACATCAGGGGGCATCTATTATCACCAGAATTTCATCTGCAAATGGTTACAGGAATCCAACAACTTCAAACAGCCATTAGTTCACTCACAAATTCCAAAATGCATTTCCAAAGGGCACAAAACTATACAATTGGTTAAAAAATCAGCATGCGCTAAGGATACAAAGGCAATGAGCGCACGTGCGACAATGGAATAACATCAGAAGAGCACATATGCGCCCGATGCGCGACTGTGGACACAAAAATCCACACACACCTAATAATGGCGCATATATGATTTTGGTTGACCTTCCACCCACTTCTAGTTCATCTCCCAAGTAGATTTGACAACCAAATCCGAGTTGAATCCGAGTGGAGTGCTGGTCAAAGACCTAAGGGTGCCCTAAAGAGCCCCTTGTTCACACTAAGGACTGGTTGCATAATGCCTCAAAGATTTGTTATAAAAGTAGGCCATGGGTGCACTATATTTTCAAGGAATTCATTTGTATTTATATGCTGCCTATATTCTCTTGGAGGATCCTCTTTCCTCATCAAGAGCATACAAGCATCATTTCATTTATCCATTCATATCACCTCTTGAGTGAATGTGCTTTGGATTTTCTTCACCATTTCCTTTTAGTTTCCTACTTGTAAGAAGAGTTGAATCATTGGGGGTTCAAGAGCCCTCCCTTCGAGGAAGAGGGGACCCATAGTCTCCCTTTCTCTTTGGTGTTTTCCACTAATACAACTTATCCATTGGTGGCATACATGTTATTTATTTTCTTGTTATATTTCCCTTATGCACTCTACTTTAGTTTATTTTATTGTTATTAGCTTAGTCTTTTGTTTATTTCTTATGCTTGATGTTTCTAACTCTTGCATTCACTGGTGTCCTGCCCAACTAACCCAACTGGGCTTGTAAGCGTCTTGATTTTGCTGATTTAGGTGACGAAAGAGATGCAACAGATTGGCGACTCAACTGGGGATTAGTATCAATTTCCCCCCCATTTGGGTTGTTTGAGCACTTCATTTTGGTTTATTTAACTTGCAGGAACCATAATCGGCCCATACCTGCTTGCAAAAAGCTAAATTCAGAGCTGAGTTGAGAGAATTTGATCCAGAATTTCTTTCACGACCGTGTAACAGAAAGTGCATGGGTTTTTTAACCCACAGTCGCGTCTTTCGAGCACATGCACCCAAACCACTGTGTTTCTTAGTGCATTCTGCACACGACGCCAAAAGGTCATTTTTAATTTGTGCATTAACGCCTAGTGCGCCTCTGTCTACTCTGTGACCTGCGCATTTGTCCAGAAAATCATACATTGTAAGAGTTTTTGTGATTTGTTGGAGGCCCATAGCCTTCTTAAGTTTGATTCTATGCAAATTGTAATATGCACCACACTTAGATTCCCTCTCCACATGAAGGGTTAGTCAAAACATAGGAACTTAGGGGGTTAAAATTCATATTTATCTCCTTTTTGCATTCATTTTTCCACATGGATGGCTTGCTTTGATTAAAGACAAGTTGGAATCATTCTATATCACACATATAACTACTTGCATTGGGACCAAAAATTGAATGTCAATCTTTGAGTATGCTCTTCTCTCGCGCCACAAAGCGATCTTGAGAATCAGAAAAAAGATTGAGGGAAAATTTCATCTCCCTTAAAGACAAAATCTTTAGGAGAGGACAACAGACCCCTCGGGACTCTTCTTAGTTTATTTTTCAAACACATCTTAAAATTGTAAGGGCCCATACATGCTACAAAGATAAGATAGTGTTGAAATTTAATTTCTTAGATTAAATCACTGGGGAAGTTTAAAGGTTTTGTAACGGGCCCATACATGCCCACATGTTCACAATCTAGGATAGTTTTTTAATCTTTCTTATATTAAATCACACTAGGGAGTTAAAGGATTGGTAAGGACCCATATGTCCACATGTTAGTTCTCTATGGACTTTAAAATTCCGCAAGGTTGTACCAATGGAATTTAGTAAATTAGGTAATCAAGACTTGTAAGGACCACGTGAAGTCCACATGCAGGAAGGTGACACCTAACTTATTAAAAATTTGGCACACTTTCACTTATTCACACACAAAGTCACTATTCACTCACACAGTTTTCATCTCGAAACATGGAGGTTGAAGTAAGTTTCCTCCAAAGGGATTCCAAAACACCCCACCCTTTTCTTAACGAAACTATCCACTCCCACTTATTTTCAACGAGATTGGTTCACACCCCCAATCTCTCAAACAAACATCTAATTTTTTTTCTAAAAACTCACTAAGTTTTCCTCCACAAGAGGTGCCAAAAGAATTTTTTTAGTCTAGGTAGGATCTCGAGGATAGCAATCCAAATAACTCCCCGTTATCTGGTTCTCACATCTTAAAACAATAGAAGTTGTAAAATAGGGAACTTTAAATCCTCCAAGTCAAGTGTTCCTACACCATAAGGTAGGGAGATACCCATGAAGGGTTGAAGGCTGAGGTCCAGTTGTTTTGTGCGTCCCCCCTTGAGGCACCCACCTCTTGGACGGGATCCAGCCCGTGAAACATTTCTTAGCCCGAAAATCTAAATGCCGCACTTTGACCGAGGTACCTAGTGACCAAATTTTAGGACATCTGTCCAGGTGGCAATTGTGGGCTGCAATTGCACCTTGATTGGATTTTGTGTGGATATTGGGAAATATCGCTAGCTCTTTCAGGATATGCACCCTCTACCCCTCATTATAACTGATTGTTTCATCCTTCACTAGTTTCTCTTCCGGTGGCTTCAGACCCCACTGTTGAGTGCTATTGAAAGGTCCAGTGCTATTTGAGAGGAAGGATGTTACATCTTTAGGACATGAGCATTTGTTTTCTTTGTTCTCCCACGCGGAAAAAAACCACCTACCCACATGTATGATTCTTTATCAATTGATTTAAGTATGATGCTCTTGTGATTACATACAATTGTGAGATATATTGTGAAGGTCCAAAAATCATAGACAAAGACTCTTGTTCATTTATTGCTCTCATCACCATTTTCACACATCCACTTTGCTAGTCGAACATCATAGGGGACCCACATAATCCCCGTCGTTCCAGACGCTTGCTAAAACTCCCTCCCATTCTAGGGGGAGTTCCTAGTTTTGCCAACTCATTGACTCCAACTTCACACACTCCTGTGAGTGCTACTGTCTTGGGATCCGCTTTTCTCGGTTCCACTTTACTTGGGTCCACTTCCCAAAGTCAACCATCCACACACTTTGCTTTACAAGGAAGCGGGGGGAACACTTGTTTCGCAGGAGGAAGTACAACCCCACCTAGCCCCCCTCACGGGTCAAGGACACACAACACTCACACCATGGCCGTAACAAACCCTCTTCAGGGGTCAGGCACACAAAACATTCCCACCATGACATGAATTAATCCCCCACCACAAACCCAGATTCCATACTTGGCTTCCCTCAACATACTGGATCTGACTAAGCTCACCAATGATCCTATATTGCATGACCCCACATGGTCCACAATGCCTACCAAACTCCCTTCAGGCATTCCCAAGTTTGAAGAAAAAGTGGAAGACGACCCGACCAACCATATCATGACCTTCCACTTATGGTGCTCGTCAAACAACATCATGGATGACTTTGTTCGATTGAGATTATTTCAATGCACACTTGCTGGCCCATCAGCCAAGTGGTATGTATAAGAAAAATATGGGTCCCATGTGACCTTTGAATCGTTGGCCAAAGCATTTTTGACCTTCTTTCAACTACTAATCTGTCATGACAATGGTCTCGAACTACTATCAGAGTTTAAACAAACCTCTGCTACACACATCATTGACCACATTCATGAATGGCATTGGCAACGTAGTCTATGCAAAGCAGAAGCCACTAAGCAACAATGCCTTAATTGGTTTCTCAAATCCATTGTTTCCCTCCTTGCCAAAGACGTGGCTGCCACCTTCCCTTAGTCTGAAGAAGAAGCCATCAGCAAGGCTCAACATTTCGAGATCATTTATTATCAGTCAGGATATTTATATACGGTACTACCTGACACCCCAAGACCTGTGCCATTTGGCCAGGACAAACCTGGGATGTCTCACTCCGCGGATAGATTGATCGGTACCACTACACACCACAATCCACACCTCCAACAACCACCTATGTATGGAACACCTTAGTATCCGTCGGTATATGGAGGACCCCCTTATTATACTCCTCCCCCGTATCAACAACCATATCCTGTTGCCCCCCCCTCCACCCATAAGTGGACACCCCCAAGCACCCTCGATATGCCCACCAGCCCAACCAAGTTCTAGTACCCCCTCTACATCTGCTTACACCTTAAGCACTAGTGAAAGCGCCATGCCTTCCTATGTACCCTACGGATCATTACCCCAAAATAATTCGTACTTTCCATTTCCTGGCCCTCCACAACCCATGGCTCTAGCACTAGGACACCCACACACTGGGGTTATAATTTTTTTCAGCCCCCTCCCATTCAACAATATCAAAATTTTGAATAGTTGAATATGGCTAATCCGACCCATCAGTCGAACAATGCCAAAAAGAAAGGAAAAAACTGAAAAAATAATAACCCAGGACCAGAAGGGAACCAAAACCACCCCTAGCAGAACCAACCTGTCGAGGGAAACTAGAATCAGGGGAACTAAAACCCCCAAGGGGGAAATAACAACAAACGCCAAGGGAAGAATAACAACGCTCTTCGGACAAACTTCCTTTGTGCCCTTTGCGGTGAGTATGGCCATTATGCCCACCATTTCCCTAAAATTGTTGACTTTAAATGGATGAAAGAATCAGGAAATGGACCACGTCCCCCAGTATTGCCTACTCCCCAGCAGGCGCCACAACAATATGTGCAACAACCCCCCCTCAGTTGTGTTAAAAAACCACATACCACACCAAGGGGTAATGAACACCCAATAGGAGATGCATCTGGCCCCACCACAGATGGGACAGTAAGCAAACCCAGACACTCCTACAAATCGCACTATCCTCCTCACTAGTGAGGAAGAAGTCCTTCTACAAACGCGCGGTCGTCAATACAACGCACCCCCTGACTTCGCTCCCACTACCTCGGACGCAGCCCCAGTCACAACTGGCCCACCTTTGATGATTCCTCACCCTAATACTAAACCACCTGTTCATATTCCTTACATCCCATTACGACGGAACATCGGCAATCCTCAAGCTAGGGCAGCACACAATTACAGTCTGGTCGATGACTTGGCACAATCTCCTGTTGTCATGTCAGTTTTAGAAGTCCTTCAAACCTGTCTTACTCAATGGAAGTCGTTACTCTCTGCCTTGGGGGTAGTCGACCCTGTTGATACTCACCTCATCACCTTTGATCTTGATAGTGGGGAACCTCGTCTCCCCACTCTGGTTGCTTTCGAAATATCGGTTAAAATCCGGAACATCACAGTTCACTGCTGCATCATTGATGAAGGGGCATCCACATGCATCATGTCCAAAATGGTATGGTAGAAACTGGGTTCCCCCAATCTCATCCCATCAGCCATCACTTTGAGAGCTTATGATGGATGACCGTCCTCTCCTGAAGGGCTCTTTCAAAATGTCCTCGTTGAACTTGGGGGCAAAACTATCCTCATTGACAATGAAGTTATCGATGCTCTGCTAGATTACAACATTTTGTTTGGTCGTAGCTACATGTATGCGATGAAGGTTTTGGCCTCTTCTGTGTTTCATACCATGATGTTCCCCCACAATGGGAAGATCGTCACTATCGACCAAGTGTCACATTATGAGCCCAACCCCTCTTCCAACATCGATAATATCCTACCCTTTATTCACACTAATCCCGAGGCTTACCCACTTATCGCGATGGGTCCCAGAATTTTTAAAGACCCATCCTTGCTAGGGACATACCATGGAGCACCTCCGCTCATACATCCCTCAACACAAGTATGTGTCATTTCATCCAATGGAATAGAAACTGGAGCTACCCTTCCTCCCATAGAGGCTTCATTACTATCTGATGTCCCACTAGTCGCAGAGCTCCTCCCTCAGGAATCCCTTAAGAACCCTCTAGCACCCCCTGTTCCTGATTATACCCTCCCCCAGGGCCACATTCTGGTTTGGGAGACAGTCCTCCAAGCCATCACCCAAATCCCCTTATTTTACCCCCCGTCGGGTGTACAATATTTCCAGGTAGCCACAACGCTTACCCTTCCCAATATGGTGCTGGAAATTCTAGTATGGTATCTACATCCACTTGA
>ML790261.1:104655-133478 GCA_009831015.1 Picea engelmannii | reverse complement strand
GACAATTTGAATTTAAATAACTTTATTTTCGTTTAAAAACACAAGTCGTATTTGTGACCTAACTGTTGAGTCGTTTAGTTTGGGTTGTGGAAGTCATGGGTTCAAACCTACTTAACACCCATTTTAAAATAACTAGCCAAATAAATAAATTTATTCCCATTTCAATTAACATGGTTTACATTTGGCATATTGGTAAAACCGTTTGGTTTGACTTTACGAGGTCATGTGTTCAATTTTTATGGGTGCCAATGCGTGTTGAATTAAAGAAATTTTGGTGCAAAAGAGGCAGCCTCCAATTCGTCCACATCATCACCCAGTCAAATGCCATATCATTGCCCAATCAATTGCCATGTCACCATTCCAGTCACCTACCATGTCATCAACCAATCCACGTCAGCTTACATCACTTGCCCAGTCAGCCTCTACATCCCCTACCACGTGTCCATTTATGGTACTGCCACGTGGCACCCCTACACAACATTTTCACTATTTCCTGAAAACTTTAGATCGCAATACCTTTCTCATACAGAGTCTGTTTGAGGTGAAACAAACGTCGTTGGAAATCTCTTGGCAAGATCTACGCAATGGAGTCATTATCATAGCAATTTGAGATAACAAAATATTTGGTCATTTTTCTTGGATTTTGCAGCCATATGACTTCGAAAAACAGTTTCAATCATCATATCATAAAAACAAGTTATAAATCTATCATTTGGCTTTTGAATCATTGAAATTGAGCATCAAATGAAGAAGTTATCAAAGAAACATCGGCGGGTTGTCCAAGGTGCACCACTTCCCGACAAGTAAAAAGTGCATTTCATTTCATTTGTTTTCCTTGGATTTGTTCTATTTAGCACTATTTGTGAATTTTTGCGTATGTATCGAGTGAAGAAAGACTGATCACCTCTATTATTTGATAAACTCACGTTTTATTGCAAGTCAGTGCTAAGTTTTTTTGCAGGTTCCGGGATGATGAAGAAGACCAATTTATGCACTGGGATGGTGACATGGCAATTGATTGGTCGATGATATGGCATTTGACTGGGTGATGATGTGGATGAATTGGAGGCTGCCACATGGTGGCCTCTTTTGCACCAAAATTTCTTTAATTCAACATGCATTGGCACCCATAAGAATTGAACACATGACCTCGTAAAGTCAAACCAAACAGTTTTACCAATACGCCAAACTGTTTGGGTGTTGTATCTGCAGTTGGGTATGTTGTTACATTGTTTTGTAGTTGGCTCCCCATAAAATACTATTAAGATAAAATAACATACAAAATTTTGCAGTCGATGTAAATTGCATCTCTTACGGCTTCAACCAGATTTTGTCGAGCTCCAACTATATTTCATAGTTGGCGATGCTTTTTCCATGGTTTATGTCTTACTATGGTTTCATAGTTATGAGAGTAAGTGTTGATGTCTGAGTGATATAGTTATTCTATCCCTTTTTATTTTCCTCTTATAAACTTTCTCATTTTTCACCTTTTGTTCTTCTGCTCTATTATGTGTTTTTGGTTCTATACTTTCTCGCGTTTTTGTGCTCGCGGGTTTTCCGTGTGGCGAACTGACAAATCGTTATCTCCATCTATATCTTCACATCACGATTCCGACCAACCGTCGTTCGGTTGCATACTTATCCAATTTTATGAACGCGGATTCGCGGATAGGTGTTATTGAACTATGGTAACTCGTGTTTGGTGTATACATCTTGCACGCGGAACTTTCGTGCTCTACAAATCGACCCGCACTCCTCGAACTCTCAACCCTGCCTCTACCTACGATGAGTTTGTCTGTCCGACCTGCCTTTCCATACTTAGGCGAGTTTTCAAAGTTTCACGAGTTCACGCGTTCCCGGGTTCAGGAAAGTTTAAAAGCATTTGTCGCTCGCCTCCATCCACACTACTTCTGCCCTTCCCAATGGACATTAATTATGCTTTCAAAAGTGACAACCGACCAGACAGGTTCGAAAAGATTGCCTTTAATAAGCGGAAAGCTCGAGGACATCTCCCATTAAAATGCATAGACATGCAAATATTATGTGATCTGGTAAAAAATTTTGCCTACATTTTGAATTTGCAAAAAAAAATATTGGCTCTTTTAGTTTTTTAAAGGCTTCATCATAGTAACAGTGCAATATTGTACTACCTTGCCGCCATCAACAAACGTGTCATCCACAGAGGCCTTAACATCATGTCCCTCTTTAATACTGTGCATATGTTAGATGTTGTTAGATTTGAGAATCTGCTCGGATATGGGAATGTTAATACGTGCTATTAGTCCTTATTCAACGCACATATTAGAAAAGATTGGCATTAATTAGCAAAAAGATTGAGAGCATCTATCATTAAGACGAATTAAACCAAAATCTACAGAAGATCATACTGTCTTCCTCCAACATTGTGTTTAAATACTTATTGTCATTTCTCTCTATCATCAAAGAGTTGGGCTTTAGGGTGCCTTCGTTCTAATGTTCATGGTCATGGACATGTAAGACAACTTAGAGATGCCATTGAGGTCCAAATGAAAGAAGAGAGACCATTTTTATGTGACGTGAGCTTTGAGCCAAAAAAAAAACTCTCTTATCCAACAGAAGCTCAGACAGGGGAAAAAAACAAACAAGTATCTTTTGGTTGGTGTTCTCCCTGTATTCGATACTTTGGTTGGCTGAAAAGTCTGCCTGGAGATTTGTTTGTTGATCTTATTTGTTTTGTTACTGGGAGTTGGAAGGGATTTTCAGATCATGTGCAAAATACTCCCTCGCTGAAGTATATAGTTTCTTCCAACAACATAGATTTGGCAGGTGTATCGAATTCTGCAGAGCACACAAGAATTTGTCTTTGTCGGGGGTGTTGCACTTACCGTGGCTTGCAAAATGGTCTGTGATATTCAAAAATGACGCAAAATATTACTCCATTCGTGAATGTACCCAGAAGCAGGTAAGAGAAACTGTATGGGGGGATAAAACGACGTGCTAAAATTACAAAAGTTTCGAATTCAAAGTTTGTTGAGCTACTTCTGGGTGTGGTAACAGACTTGATAGAAAGCCATGTTCTTTGTCAAAGTTTGTTCATTGTCCTCTGGATGTAGTTACAGAGTCCACATACAATCAACTGCCTATTGCTACTGCACATTTTTTATTTTACTATTCCTGCGCATATAAATGGATTATGGACTTTGCAACATTTGTCTGAGGATTACTTTATACTACCACCTTCTGCAAGAGGTTTCGCGTGTTTAGGTAGTGATTTGGTTTCTGAAAATCGTCTTTTACTACCACCTTCATGTAATCATCTTATTTCATTCTTTAGAAGGAACCTTAATGTAGTGGTGTGTTTCCAGATCTGTTTCAACCTAATGTCAATCTTCTTGTTGTTTCCCTTGCGTTGGATGGGGAAAATGCATTTCTTCTGTTGCAGTTTATGCGATATTTGATAAAAATAAAAATAAAATGTTCAAACCTTACACTTATTTTTTTTTTAAATATGGAACAATGTATTTTTTTGAACAAACGCCCATTTGAAAAGTTTTAGGCGTTGTTTAGGGTTCACGTCCTTCAAGGATGTTAAGTAATCACAAAATTACTATTGTTTGTGCCACTGCAATTGAGTCGTCGTCCACTATGGCAATTGCATTAACACCGCAATGTGAGATAATAGATGTCTGCCATGTGCCTAATGTCAAGGTCATTATCGCATAGGACACCCAAGCATCCAAAGATTTATGGACTCAAACCAACATTGTAGATTTTGTGAGAAATCAACTCTAAAGTCTATGTTCTTTGCAGGTCTGACAATCCTGTAGTTTAAGTACTTTGACAATGACAGCCTTGCTTGTTCACCGCATTATCGCAATGCAGTCAGTAGCACTGTTCCCATTGTCATCGCTAATTTCAATGTCTGAGGCTGAAGCTATCTGGAGCCTGGGGTCACCGCCTATGTGGATGCCTGAAGGTGATTGTATGTCGAGTCTCTTGTTGCATCCAGAGGTCGCTCAACACTATTTAACATAGAAACTGGTTGTCTGTCAATTCTATTACAACTTTGGCATAAAACGTTATGTAATTTCATAATATGATTCAAATGCCCATACATTTTCTCACGTTGGTTGGTATCCAATTTTATAATTTCCTACTGAGTGTATTCAAGCATGGAGTTATATTTGGCGTCACCTCCAAACATTCCAGATCTTTCTGTGGGTCGTCGTGTCTGTCACCCCTACGATGAAAGATATATTCTGATGCGATCTGCAGCATTTGATACACTTGCCAGACCTGTGCCACCGGAAGAAGTCATGTACTTCAACATAAGAACATTTTGCAGCTAGCTTGGACGTTCCTTCCAATTTACTGTAATAAAACAAATAATTTCAACATACAAATCTTCAAGCAGGCTTTTCAACCAAACAGATGATCGAGTATAGGGAGAATAAAAGTCACAACATACTTGAATTTTTTTTTGTCTCGACTTTTGTTGCCTAACAGGATTTGTTTCCCCCATAACTGACGTCACATAAAATGACTCCCTCGACTTTGAATTGGGCCTAAATCACATTTCTAAGTTGTCTTGGATGTCAATGGTCAGGAACATTACAAGGAAGGCACCTTAAACCCCAAGTTTTCGACGATGGAGGGAAATTAATACTTAACAAAGAATGTAATGTTGAATAACTAGCAAATGCAAGCAGGCCATATCTAGAAGAGACAAGCTATTCAAAAAATTGGGATAGATCTAGTTGGCATCACCAATTAAGTCCAAGACCCGAAATTGATATTCAACTCGTTGTTTTTTACGAATCAAGGATTTGATCGTCAAGAAGACTGTCAACAAGCTTCATTATTGTACATATTTTTTATTGGTCGATGGTAGGCAAAATTGCAATCATTGTGGAAAATGATCTCAGTTGTATTTTGTAACCCATCTTATTTGAATATAGAATGTTTGCATTTTTATTTTTTTTATGGTGTTCTTCAATCTCTGGTATTGCTTTTCATTTTATTTTGTACCTTTTTTTGTGTCGTTAAACATGGACGACAAGCTTTTCTTTCTGCTGCCTAGTACCTCAATTTAAATAAAGGTTACTCTATTGGTTTCTTACATTTTACATGGAAGAATAATTTGTCATAGGCCATACTTATGTGGCGTCGACCCTATACTTAAAGAAAGAAATTGGAGGACACGTCCTACTTTCATTCTTCATGTCCCGTAAATAGAATGAATTGATGACTATTACAACAAGGCAACTCAAGTGTTGACGGCATGTTCCTGTTCAATATCTTACATATATTGCAGCTTCTTCAATTTGATAATATCCATGCATATATACTAATAAGAGTACTATTGGAATAAATATAAAAACTTCCTCCTTGCCAAAACTTAGCCAATTATCTGGCCACCGGGTCTCAAGTTTGCGGTATCCAACACCTATATCCCTTGTTTCGTTATATACATCTTGTAGCCAAAGAACTTCTATGATCTGCAATTTATGCTTTAACTAGTGAAAACTCACAAGGGGTTAAAAAAGATTGGCATTAATAAAGGAACTGTAGATTTTCTTCTGTGTGATACTTATCCCTTTTCCCCTTTTCTTCTTCTCGTCTTTTATCGCTTTCTGGTTATATACTTAGTCGCCTTTCTATGATCGTGGGTTTCAGGGTTGGCGGGCTGACATATCTTCATCTCCATCTATATCCTCACATGACGAATCCGACCGATCGTTGTTCCTTTCCATACTTAGCCAATTTTATGGTCGCGGTTGTCGGGTTGGCGCTTTCGAACTCTGTTGCTTCTTGTTGCGTTATATACATATTGCACTCAAAACTTCCATGGTTTCAATGAAATTTACGAACCGAACAACATCCTGCAAATTGGGAGATGATTTACATTTGAAACAGAAATAATCTATTAATATATATATATCAAAACTTTCTCTTGGCCAATACTTAGCCAATTATCTGGTCACCGGGTCCCGGGTTCACAGTATCCAACACCTATGTCCCATGTTTCGTCATATACATCTTGTAGCCAAAGAAATTTCATGATCTACAATTTATGCTTTTACTAGTGATAACCCAACAGGGGTTCGAAAACATTGGCATTAATAAACGAAGAATGGATTTTCTATTGTCAGATACTTAGCCCTTTTCCCCTTTTCTTCTTCTCGTCCATTATCACTTTCTGGTTATATACTTAGTCGTCTTTCTATGATCGTGGGTTGCAGGGTTGGTGGGCTGACCTATCTTCATCTCCATCTATATCCTCACACGACGAATCCGACCGAACGTTGTTTCGTTCCATACTTAGTCAATTTTAGGCCGCAGTTGCCGGGTTGGTGCATACGAACTTGCCTTTTCTTCTTCCCGTCCATTATCACTTTTTGGTTATATACTTAGTTGCCTTTCTATGATATTTGGTTCCAGGGTTGGCAGGATGACATATCTTCATCTCCATCTATATCCTCACATGATAAATCTGACCGACCGATGTTCCTTTCCATACTTAGCCAATTTTATGGCTAGGGTCGTCGGGTTGGCGCTTACGAACTCGGCTGCTTATTGTTCTGTGATATACATATTGCACTCAAAACTTCTGTGATCTACAATTCTACCGTGGCTTCCTCATATACATTAACTTCTATCAAAGTATCTATTGTTGCCTTCCATCCCCACTATCTTCGAGTCCTTCCTAATATATATTAACTATGCTCTTACTAGTGACAACTGAACACACTGGTACAAAACAATTGGCACTCGGTTCTCCGCCATATAGAAATTGACTACCGGACTCTGACATTGTCCCCTCTTTCGTGTTACACATTATGCATTCAAATGTTCTGAGCTATGCAATTTGGTCATTGGGGCCTCGCGTCTTCTGGGGAAACCTTGTCACCCTATTTTACATCCTCGCGTTAGTGGGTTCACGAAATCTCCAACTCCTAGTCACTGTTTCCTATTCTACCCATCCCAGCTAGCATTTCCCTGTTCCATACTTGGACACTTTTTCGATTGCAGGTTCTCGGATTGATGGCCTCAAAATTGTGTTTCGATTCTTCTGCGAGTTACAAACAGTGCCCGGAGTTTTGCAATGTACAATTTGTCCGCAAGAATGTATAAAAACTCTTAATTTTTCCTCTTTTCCCCCCCTCTATTATCCCTCTGTGGTTCTATATTTAGTCGCATCTATATGATCACGACCTCATGGATTCACAATTCGCAACTCTTTATCTATATCTTCACACCATGAGCCCGACTGACCACGGTCCCTTTCAATACTTAGCCAATTATCTGATCATTGGGTCTCGGGTTTGCGGTATCCAATACTTATGTCCCCTATTCCATCATATACATCTTGCACCTAAAGAACTTCTGTGATCTACAATTTATGCTTTTACTAGTGAGAACTCACCAGGGGTTCGAAAGAATTGGCATTAATAAATGAACAATAGATGTTCTTCTGTGAGATACTTAGCCCTTTTTCCCTGGTCTTCTTTCTATGTATTATCGCTTTCTAGTTATATACTTAGTCGACTTTCTATGATCGCGGGTTTCGGTGTTGACGGGCTGACATATATTCATCTCCATCTATATCCTCACATGACGAATCCAAATGACCGTTGTTCTTTTCCATACTTAGCCAATTTATGCCCGCGATTGTCGGGATGGTGCTTTTGAACTCTGTTGCTTCTTGTTCTGTGATATATATCTTGCACTCAAAATTTTCGTGATCTACAATTCCACTGCGGACTCCTTAGCCCTTTTTCCCTTTTCTTCTTCCCATGTATTATCACTTTCTAGTTATATACTTAATCGCCTTTCTATGATCGCGGGTTCCAGCGTTGGCGAGCTGACATATTTTCATCTCCATCGATATCCTCACATGACAAATCCGACCGACTGTTGTTCATTTCCATACTTAGCCAATTTTATGGCCTCAGTTACCAGGTTGGCGCTTTCGAACTTTGCTACTTCTTGTTCCGTGATATACATCTTGCACTCGAAACTTTCGTGATCTATAATTCTACCGCGTACTCCTTGAACTCGCAAGCTTCACTCTACCACGGTTCACAAATGTTTCAAAGTATCTGTCGTTGCCTTTCATCCCCATCAACTTCCTATCCTTGCTAATATACATTAGTTATTCTCTTACTAGTGACAAATGAACACACTGGTACGAAACAATTGGCATCCGACCCTCTGCAATATACAAATTAACTACCAGATTCTAATATCATCCTCTCTTTCGTGTTACAGATTATGCATTTGAATGTTCTGAGCGATACAATTTGACCATCATGGCCTCACATCTTCTGGGGAGACCTTGTCACCCTATTTTGGATCCTTGTGTTGACGGGTTCACGAAATCTCCAATTCTTCGTCATTATTTCGAGTTGACGCTTTCGAACTCTGTTGTTTCTTGTTACGTGATATACATCTTGCACTCAAAATTTCTGTGGTCTATGGTTCCACCGCAGACTCCTTAGCCCTTTTTCCCTTTTCGTCTTCCCATGTATTATCGCTTTCTGGTTATATACTTAGTCGCATTTCTATGATCGCGGGTTCCTGCGTTGGCGGGCTGACATATCTTCATCTCCATCTATATCTTCACATGACGAATCCGACCGACCATTGTTCCTTTCTATACTTAGCCAATTTTATGGTCGTGGTTGTCGAGTTGGTGCTTTCGAAATATGTTGCTTCTTGTTTCGTGATATACATCTTGCACTCCAAACTTCTGTGATCTACAATTCCACCGTGAACTCCTCGAACTCGCAAGCTTCACTCTGCCACGGTTCATGAATGTTTCAAAGTATCGGTTGTTGCCTTCCGTCCCCACTAACTTCATGTCCTTCCTAAAATACATTAGTTATACTCTTACTAGTGACAACTGAACACACTGGTACGAAACAATTGGAATCCGACCCTCTGTAATATACAAATTGACTATCGAATTCCGACATCGTCCCCTCTTTTGTGCTAAAATTATGAATTCAAATGTTCCAAGCAATATAATTTGACCGTCGGGGCCTCACGTCTTCTGGGGAGACCTTGTCACCTTATTTTGGATCCTCGTGTTGATGGGTTCACGAAATCTCCAATTATTAGTCAATGTTTCAGGTTGGCGCTTTCGAACTATGCTACTTCTTGTTCAATGATATACATCTTGCACTCAAAATTTTCATGATCTACAATTCCACCGTAGACTCCTTGGCCCTTTTCCCCTTTTCTTCTTCCCTTGTATTATCGCTTTCTGGTTATATACTCAATCGTCTTTCTATGATCATGAGTTCCAACATTGGTAGCCTAACATATGTTCATCTCCATCTATATCCTTACATGACAAATCCGACCAACCGTTGTTCCTTTCCATACTTAGCCAATTTTATGGCCGCGGTTGTCGGGTTGGCGCTTTCGAACTCTGTTGCTTCTTGTTTCGTGATATACATCTTGCACTCAAAACTTCTGTGATCCACAATTCCACCGCAGACTCCTCGAACTCGCAAGCTTCACTCTACCACGGTTCACAAATGTTTCTAAGTATCTGTCGTTGCCTTCCATCCCCACTAACTTCATGTCCTTCCTAATATGCATTAGTTATGCTCTTACTAGTGACAAATTAACACACTGGTGCAAAGCAGTTGGCATTTGACCCTCCGCAATATACAAATTGACTACCAGATTCCGACATCGTCCCCTCTTTCGTGTTACATATTATGCATTCAAATGTTATGAGCGATACAATTTGACAGTCAAGGCCTCACATCTTTTGGGGAGACCTTGTCACCCTATTTTGGATCCTCGTGTTGACGGGTTCACGAAATCTCCAATTCTTAGTCAGTGTTTCCTGTTCCGGCCATCCTCGTACTTCTTTCCAAATATGCAACACCAAAGGTTTAATACTAAAACACCATCATGCAATAACCGTAAGGATGGTCATTAATAAGCCGAAGTCTCGAGGACTAACCATCCCTACAAAACTTGTTAAGAAATTCTTTCCAACTAAAATTTCAATATATCAACGAAAACAACTCTGGGCCAGTGTTTCCCTATTCCATATTTGGACACGTTTTCGATTGCGGGTTCCCGAATTGACAGCTTCAAATTTGTGTTTGGAATATTCTGCAACTTGCAAACAGTGCCCAGAGTTCCGCGATATACAATTTGTCTGCTGGAATGCCCCATCACGAGCCCAGTCGTCCACCGTTCCTTTCAATACTTAGCCCCAAGTTGGTTGTATTTCCATGACATTGTACATTTACTGTGTATCCTTATTTCATACTTAGACATTTTTTCGATTGCGGATCCCCGGATTGGCGGGCTTAGGATTGTCTTTCCAATGTTCCAAGACTAGCAAGTAGTACCCGGAGTTCTGCGATAAACAGTTTGTGCACAGGAAAGCATCATCATGCCCGAGAGATACAATTTGACCCTCGAGCCCTCACCTCTGTTGGATGTATCTTGTTGCCCTATTTCGAAACGTCACCAACCGCTTTCGATAATTAGCCATTCCTTACTTTTTGTTTTGTGCCCCCGCCACCTTCCTACTCTTTGGAATTGCAATTGGTAAGCTTTGATGCTAGAACTTCATTGTGCGTGAACCTTAAACATGTCATTAATGACCATCCTCTCTTTCGTGGTACACATTTTGCACTCAAGTCCCAAAACATACAATTTGACCCTCGGGAAGTCACGTCTCCCAAGGAACCATTGTCGACCTGATTCTAAGGCCCATCTGACCGCTTTCCATACTTGCCCATTTCATGGAATCTCTTTCGCGGTTCCTCGGGTTGGCGGGTTCACGAAATCTCCAATTCTTAGGCACTGTTTACTGTGCCCGACAAAGGTTTACTGCTAATAGTTCATCATGCAACATTTGTACTGACCGCCATTAAAAAGCAAAAGCGAGACAGTGAAATTTAATTAAAGCTTGACTCGTCGAATTTAAATTAATTTATTTCCTCTTATTTTCTCTTTATGCGATATATATTACAAGTTTCAATATATTAGCGAAAACAAATCCGCCCAACTGTTTCACTATTCCATACTTAAGCCACATTTTTCGATTGTGGGTTCCCACATAGGCGGGCTCGCGTTTGCACCTCCATTGTTTTGTGTCTTGCAAACATTACCCAGACTTTCGCGATATGCAAATTGTCCTCTGGACTGTTCTATCATACCCTCTTCAGTGTTACACGTATTGCACTCAAAAAGTTCTGAGACATACAATTTGACCCTCGTGCCCTCACCTCGAACAGTTGTACCTTGTAACCCTATTTTGAATCCCACCCGACCGCTTTCCATAATTAGACACTCCTTCACTGCTTTTTTGCATCCCCCAGTCATTTCTCTATTCCATACTTAAGCCACTTTTTTTTATTGCGGGTTCCCGGATAGGCCGACTCACATTTGCACATCCATTGTTCTGTGTCTTGCAAACATTACTTGGATTTTCGCGATATACAAATTGCCCTATGGACTATCCTATCACACCCTCTTCGGTGTTATGCATATTGCACTCAAAAAGTTCTGAGACATACAATTTGACTCTCACGCCCTCACCTCGAACAATTGTACCATGTAACCCTATTTTGAAGCCTGCCCAACCGCTTTCCATAATTAGACACTCCTTAACTGCTTTTTCACGTCCCCATGAATTTCGTACCTCTTTCTTACTATGCAATTAGAATCCTTTCATGCTAACAACTCACCATGCAGGAACCGTCAACATTGTCATTAATGAGCGAAACTCTCGAGGAGATCTCCCATTATTACGCATTAAACCAAGATCTGCAGAGATTTATATTGTCCCTTTCGATTGTTCATCTCAAACACGGGTCGTCACGTTGGCCCGTTCAAGAAATCTACAATGCTTAATTGCTCATTGTCGTATCCGCCAAGTTCTCACTTCTATGTGTTCAATTATTAGTCTTTAATGTTAACAATGCATCATGCAACAACTGTCGAAATTGTCATTAATGAGCGAAAGTCTCAAGTAGATCTCCCATTCACACGCATTGGACCAAGATTTGCGCAGCGTTATATTATTCCTTCCAACTTTTCATTTCATTCATCGTCTGGAGCAAACAAACATTCTTGTAAACTTATGGCAGCAGGATGACAACAGTTTTGTGGAGATATAGTAAATATCTTCGGACATCAAGACCAGAAATTCCAGTGGTCCAGGGCATACTTTTACTATTCATCCTGTTTCGCCCAGAACGAAGTGATTTGGACCTCTAGAATCACTCGTGCAGGTTGCATCCTTGAGGTTTTTTACTGTAAGGAGGTGGTCTCTTGGTGCGCCAAAAAATATATTCCAAGCCAAATAATTATTCCACTGCACGACCATTCTCTTGTTTCTTTGTCACCTCAGGTCTTCCGCAAGATGTTAAAATTGTAGGAGCCAACATTGACCTTTAGAGGACAAGACTGCAAGCAGTTCCTAGAAATACATGATAACGGGTTGGGCATCTTAGCCGAGTTCCTCGAAGACCCGACAGTATTTCCTGGAGATATCACAAAGTTGCAGGTAAGTTCCTTTAGAAATTCATTCCGGGAAATTGCTTGGTTCTTTACAAGAATAACGGGATGGGCATCCACGACAAGCATTTTCCGTATAATTATTTATATTTTGTACTTCACAGTCAAGGAACAATTCATTTTCGATTGGGAGATACTAATTTCCATTGAAAATTGTTCCCAATTGTCATGATTCAAAGAATCGAATAAATTTTATATGTCATCCTATTAGATTTTCGCAATAGTGCATTGTTGTCCGTTTCCAAAACTGTCTCTTTCCAAGAAAATAAATTGTGGATTCGACCCAGTAACATTCTTGTACCAAGCCCTATGGAGGCACAAGGCCTCTGATTGTTTATTGAAGTTTTTAATGACTTTGTCTCTGTTTTCAAATAATATTTTTTTTGGGAAAGATGTTTTGCGAATGTCTGGCCAGGCAACCATTTTTTTTAACAGGAAGGGCACACTTGAACAAAAGGAAAATTGCAGTGTACTAATGGTCTTTGGCTCGAAGTAAAATATTGTTTTCCTTTTGTTGCAGAAATAGCAAGGCAATACAACCACTGGTTGCAATTTTTCCATGAAAAGAAAAAAAACAGGTCATTCCTCTGCCCTGGAAAGTCGGGGACTTCGTGTGCAGAAACATCAACAAGATTGACGAATTCGTAGGCCATTTCAAGAACTTGAACCTAAAATATGTTGAAAGGCTAAAATGGTTCGACCCTAATGGGATTTTTCAAGAACATTTACTAGCAATTAGCTTTAGTAGCTCTTTTATCCAAAGACGTCTGACCAAAGACAGGGACAGTGACGACAACAATCCTGCTTCTGGCGATTGCGACGTAGAGACATTACAAAGCACAACTGAATTGTACAGACAACAAGGAAAAGTATCCAGTGAGAAGAGTGCCCAGTCCCTCGCCAACACTCCCAAGAGCACCACATCACAGAGCATCGCTTCAACGACCCACCTCAGTAAGAAAGCAACCCAGAAATCTTCAAATGGAGGAGGACATAAGAACCCTCCTCACATAAAAATTGATAGTTCTCACAAAATTCCACCGACGAAGAAGAGAGAAAACAATGTAGGGCAGGCGGACAAACCCAAAATTGAAAGTGAACAGTTTCAACTTGAAACTGAAACTGAGCACATGCACAAAGTTGGTCCGTCCGCAATGGAAATAGTTGAGACAAACATTTTTTACGAAGATGAATCCTTCGTATTCCAGAGCTCTGTTTTTGACAGCCAATCTAAAAATATGGTCATTGAAAGGAGAGATGTAACAAATAGGAAAGGAAAATATCGCACAAAGATTAACTTTAGGAAAATGCGTCCATCACAAATCTCCCTATTTCACCACGTAACCGATGATGCTCTTGATGATTCCATTGGAGCAATTGAAGCTGAGAATGCCAGACTGAAAGACCGCGTCAAGGAATTTGAGGAGGCTTTCATTGCCACCCCAGAGTTTCCCATTCCTTTAGCTAAAAACATGTCTGCTACCACTACAGCCAAGATAAAAGTATCCTCCACCCTCCTTGCATCGTCTAGAGCCCTTGTAGAGAATAACATCAAGAAAATAATGCAGCTAGTTACTGAAGCCTGGGAAACATCACAAAATATAGCTTCCTTCCGAAAGAGGGAAAATGATTTGCAGGAACATTTGCAGGCGAATTTAAAAAATGATCAACACTTTTGTGAATAGGTGTTGACCCATTTTTCCAACCATGCCATCAACACCTGGTATCTGAAAAGAAGACAAGAGAATCTCCCCTCCCCAAAGCGCACCAAAAAATTAAAAGCATGTTGGCAAAAGAAAGTTAAGAACCTGGAGCTCCTTGTTGAATCATATAAACAAGCCATATTAGAAAAGGAAGACTTATTCACAAACCCGGAAGTACCAACGAGGTTCAAGACCCAAACTTAATTCTCAAATCCTTGTCAATGACCAAAGAAGACTTCAATGAACAACTTGATATTTTAAAGGGGTTGTCTTTCGAAAAGTTTTACAGCATCGTTGAATATCGTGTAGATGAGCTTGAGAGCTGGGTACTGGACTATTTGACACACAATGAAGAAATTGAACAGTGTCTGCATAGTATTTAAATGGATCTAAGGAAATTATAAAATGACCTTTTTGACATAGAAGTCCAGGATGAAATCAATGTGCCCCCCATGAGAAGCTACATTGAATATTGGTTCCAATGGAAAATGGACAACCTCATCCAGGAAGGGCAACAATCAGTTGACACGATTCCAGTGACCGTCGACGACAACAAAAAAAACGCATCGGCTTCATGGTAAGTCTATAATGATGTCATCTTGTTTTCTTTATCAATCCATTTATTATACCTCTTTAAATAGAAAACTCTAACCAAACACTCATAACTTTCAATTTCTTCTTTTCAGGTCTTCCTCTCTACCGTCACACACTTCTTCTTTCTACATTCCTAATTCTTGTACTTATTTCTTTTTATGGTCCACGGGAGCCCCAATCCCAGTCTATATGAAAAGCACATTTAAATTTCTAGAAATATGGAACAGATTCCAGTAATATGTAACATACATTATTAATTTTTGATAAATTTCAAAGAAAATTAATCTCGGAATGCTAAATTTTTTGTGTCCAGGAACCTTTGTTGCAAGACATTCAAAGACCAACATCATAGCACTTTTTTAAATGTTAAATCTTTCCTGTACTATCAAAAAAATTGTATATGATACACACATACTTCGGAGTTATTTTTTTGTTGTTGTTATCTCCAACATTTTCATGCGTACTCATCTTCAAATACGTTGAAAGATCTTGGAACCATTTCATTTAATTTTACTTTAATGTCTTTTATTTTTATGCCTATTGTATTGTATTTGAATTTTTAATATCTATGCTTCAAAAATATGGAACAGATTCGAGATTTTTGATAGACTTCAAAGAAAATAGGAACCTTTGTTGCTTCAGAAATATGGAACAGATCCAACCTTTGTTTAATATTCTATTGTATTTGAATGTTTATTGTCTATGCTTCTTGGTCCTTTTTCCCAGAAACCTCTGTTGCAAATCATTTAGACAAAAGTAAATATGGAACAGATCCAACCTTTGTTTAATATTCTATTGTATTTGAATGTTTATAGTCTATGCTTCTTGGTCCTTTTTCCCATAAACCTTTGTTGCAAATCATTTAGACAGAAGTTTTTTAAGTTCCATGTTTAAACTATATACACCCTAGGAAAAAACTTTCTCGTTCACATATTAACGTGACGTGCCCACTGCTATAAAGTTATCCTCTACATGGATACCGCATGTACTTCAACTTGCTTCCCACGCGTCTGTACTCTGTCCCACCGTAGTAATGCATTTATTCCCATTCCAACTTGGCAGGGACTACGCTGCCATGCAACACTTGTTGTTTTATGCTTTCACTTTATCAATTATCCTTTTGGTTGCTTCAAAATGTTCTTTTATCAAAATTACCCTTCGTTTAAGTAATTCAAGCGTAGTAAATGTTTATATGCCCTTATGGTTCCTTAATTTATTTAAATATTTATTTGAAAATTGCAATATATTCTAGTAAAAGTAAAAGTAAGAAGGTTGATTAGAGAGCTCCTCGAGAACTCACCAACCCATTACATCGAGCTGCCCTAACTACAAGTGGTCGTTGAGAAAGGGACCATAGTTAGGTTTAGGTATTAACACCTTCTTTAAAGATTCCATTGTCCTGATGAACACAATAGGCTTTAGTGTTTCTATGACGACAAATCTACATGCAAGTATTGATAGAATAATCCTTATTCACCTACCTACTTATTCACACTAACGCCTTGTATCTTGGTCCTCGATATTCATGCCACTTCAACATATAAAGTGCAATGGTTTCATATCCCAAGTCAAAATGACTTCTCTCAACACGTAGGCTTCAGCGAGGCTCGATCCTTACAACTGAAGGGTTCGATATTTGCTCCACCTGCACTTTGCATTTATGGGGGGACGTAGGTATCATCGAAATTCTCTCAACTAGAGAGGATAGAGTGAACTAGAATGAAAAAATATCGATATGCTAGAAAGAGACAACTAGCTCATTTCGAGATCAAAAACTGCACAATGCATTTAAGTTCAAGGCATAAGCATTGTTAGTGTCACCAACCAAGCTGACCATTCCTACTTTGAAATGTGTCTTGCATGTATTCCACGTGTTCTTTGAAGTTATAGAACGTGTCCATATTAAACTTGCATGTATTATATGTGTGTTTTGAAGTTATCTTGTCTTCAAGATAGGATAATCGTCAATATATGTAATATGATTGGTTGTGAAAATTCTTACTCGGTAGTGATGGGAAGAATATAATTGCCTTTGCATTGATCCCTATACATCCTGTTATATCCTATATTCAACCACTTTTCTTAATAATATTTTATCACTCAACATTAAGTACTTTAAAATGTAAACATATATGTATCTACTTGCATACAACAGACCATGTTTTTCATAGTTTGTCTTTTTAAAAATGAACAACTTATGATGGTGAAGTGTGAAAGCTCATGAAATCTCATCAGAAATAGTGTGGGGAGTCATAAGGAATAACATAACACCTTAATATTTCAAGTTAAAGCTTTAACAAGTTCATCCAAGCTTCAAGCAATGGCACCCATGCCCTAAGGGAGGGACTTGTTGCTCTCTAGCTTGTCTTGTTTTTTCTAAGCGAGACATTATTTTAATAGACATAAAAATAGTACACTACTACAATTCATGAGAGTGTGAGGTTTAATAGAACTAAGTTCACCATTATCTAATAAACCAAAAATAAAGTCTTTGCTAGTCTTAACCAATACTTAGGTATGTATACATTATACCATTGCTCTCGGGAAAAAATGGGCCAAGCCACAAAAGTTTGAAAAATAAACAGTTAGGGACAATTTTAAGGATCCATGCTTATCTTAAAATGTATAAACCAAGGTGAATATTGCTAATTCTTGAAATGACAACTATACATTTTTTAGCTTTTTTTTTGTAAAAATATTCAAATGTCTAAGGATTTTATATAGTTTCTAGAAAATTTTGGCGATTTTTCGAGTAAAATAATTTTATTCTATGGAATTTGGGAAAATCATTTAAAAGAAAAATCAGAAAATTAGCCCAAAGAAAAAAATTATCCCCTAAAATTTCCTTGTTTTCGATGTTGATAATCATGAAACTAATAATGAAAATTGTCCTTAAACTTATTGGCATATAAGCCAAAAAAATAAGAACTAAATCAATATTCTTCATAAAATAAAAGGTAATAGATTAGGATTGGAGGTCACTCTTGGGCTTCAGTGTCTAGGTCAATGGGATTCAAAGGGTTTCAAACCTCCATTCTCTTAGTTGTAGCATTCAAGGCTTCCTTCTCAACAATATCTTCCTATCCATTATCCTTCTCGTCCGAGGTGAAAATTGCATTGATGAAGATATCACATTTGCTTTGCATCTACTCCAACTTTCTAGGAAAATTTTTATCTTCTTTTTTCTAATGTTGGACTCAACCATTTACTTGGCATGCTAGTATAGGTGAACTATCTAGGCATGTTTTGAATCTCTACTTCTGGAATGACTTAGGTCAAGTATGACCATTCCAACCTCCTTATCCACCACATAATCCAAGGTTTGAGCTTACTTTTGCCTAATGTTGGATTGTATAAGCTCCATTTATTTATTGGTGCTCTTTGAATGATGAAGTTGGTAACATGTATTAATGGCCACAACATCCACCTTCCTTGGTTCTAGTCCTAGGGGCTTTTCCATTCCTCTTCTTTCCCCTTTTGTACTTTAGGTACCTTGCCTTGTCTTTTGTGACCTTCCTCTCCCTTGTTCTCTTCCGAAGTCTCAAATACCAGACATGGTGGAGTGTATTCCATCTTTCATTCCCTCGAGAACACCAAACAACTTTGCATCCAACCTCTTGTTTGCTTGCTCAAATTGTTCCTACTCTTCCAATGCACCATTAAGACAAACTAGGTATGGACCTGCTTCCCTTGATGGGATTGATCCTCATTGGAAATACAAAGGCTTCCTTCCATTATGTGTAGTGATGGATGAAATTTTTAAATCCTTGAACAATATTTCCAAATCCATCTCTTTATCATGCAAAGGAGATTGTACAATTCATGCAAGATGTGGAATAATGCAAAAGAGAGCTCCCCATAGGAGAATGTGAATTTTCTCAAAACCTAGTTCATTAAACCAATTTAATTTCACTTATAACTAATTATACCAAGTTTTCTTTCACAAATAAATAATGCACAACATAAATTAAATAACCAGGAACATAAAGTAGAAGATAACAACAATCACATTAATAGTACACAATGATTTTGGACAATAGTCGCTCGAAAACCCCAAGAGGGAAAACCAATGTAGCATATTTTGGAGATTTTTATTATTCTGCAGGAAAATATAGAGATTTTCTTACATAAAATCAGCCTCCACAAAATACTGAGCCAAACCTTAGCTAAATGCCTCCAAGATGAAGTACGACCCTTCTCTCAACCTTTGGAACCCCTAAGCTTCAACAAAACCCAACACAAGAGCATCTGTGTGTGTCGTACGACCTCCTACATGCGCCCTGCATCACCTTGTATGACTCCTCTGCATGGATGTTAGACACGGCCTTTGCTTGATCCTGGAAATTGGTTGATTCTCAGCTGGAAGTCCTCCTCTGTTTCCCTGCAAAACTCTCTTCTCTCAAACCTCAAATAGATGTTCCTTCAATCGATCTCTCTCCTGCATAATGCGCCCTCTAGCCAAGTCAATCTCATTATTAACCCTTGAGCAAGCAAAAAACCTAATCTCATAAGGATGAAGGGTTGAGATTAACTTTCCCTCACTCTCCAAGATGGATGGCTAAAATTAAAACATCCATCACTTAAATTATTTTTCACTTTAACCTTAGAAAAGGTGCTCAATAAAGTCAACTAAAGAATATAACACATCAACAGTCCTTTTCCTAAGTTAGAATTTAGGAAAATTTAAATACTCAACTTGGCCTTTGTTTCATTGTCCCCCACCATGCTAGGACTCTACAATCTAGTGGAAGACCTTCATTGCTACATTCTCAACAAAGAATTCCACATTATATATCTCTGTTCTATTGAGGCATACAAGAGTTCTCCTAATTAACATGAAGGATATTTTTTTGATACATAAGATTAAGGGTTGGAAATTTTATTTGGCATGTGGCATAAAGGTGGAATTCTCTAAAGGACAGATGGCAGGGATAACTTACTTATGGACCTCCTTCCTCTTCCCTTCTAATGCATACATAATGCCTTTGTGTTTTTTTAACTATGTGTTACTTATTAATGACATGCGATCATATTAATGTCCATCTAGCCAATTTGACTTATCAAACATGTATTAAGCCCTTTTGATTAGAGATGGAAATCAATTCTAAAAGGTCAAACACCTTCTCTCTCACACACATACAAAGATTCCACATCTACAAGGGTTTGAACTTGAGATATTTGCATGATAAAACCTTGTCCCAACCACTAAACCACAACCTTTAAACATAATACTGAAACCAAGACCATAATTGGACTCATGACCACTCACTAGAGGAGAATTTGCCTTGGGATTCACATTAGGAATATTTACAAATCACCACATACTTATATAATGGGGTCATTACAACTCAGTGTTCTTGGTTTAGTTTTAACCCAACTAAATAACCATGTCATAACCATTTCATATAGTTAAGTATAATATATTCCAGTGTTAAAATAGAGTATTATAACATTTGTGTACTAGATACCTTAATTCCTCAAGACTAGTTCCTACCAAATCTTGGTCAATTGAAGTAAAAAAATGCATGGATTGATCTAGATGTATATCACTAGCCACCCACATATTCCAACTAGCTCATCTTGGCAGTTTCTCGGTATGGCAGTTTTTTCCTAGTTTTGAGGTCATGAACTTCTGGGGCCGTTTTGAGGCCCTAAACAACGTTTTTAGGGCTCGCCATAGTCTAAATGTATATAGAGTTAGAGTTTGATGGAATAATGTGTAGTCCTCAGATAGACTTGTCCAACGGGCTATCGTGCACCTAAAACAAATATCGTATGCAAAGTTACAACCTCGGGAAGTTGATGTACCAACTTACCCCAACGGGGCCCACATTACTTTTGGCGCTTCTTCTCCTAAGGTTAGGTTTTTGGATGTCTAGGGTTTTGGCATTCATGTTGATTATAAAAAGGATTTCAGTGACTCATTGTACTCATATTCTTGCGAATGAGCGTAGCCGTCACATCTCTTCTCAGAGATAAGTTGCCACCATTCTAGCAAGCTTGTTTCAGTCTGCATTTTACAGTTTCAACATATTTCTTGTTTAATAGAAGTCAAGTTTTATTGTATCTTTGTTATTATTCATTGTGTCTTTGTGTTGATATTATAAATCAGTGTTTCATTTCGTTCCGCTCATAAATCTGGATCAGTGGTATCAGAGCGGTCTGCTCCTTGTCGTTTTTAGTGCATGTCCTTGACGAGGTTAGGGTATAAAGAGTTAGCTCTCGAGCTTGTTTCTCTTGAGGACAAATGCTCTTGCACGCCCAAGAAACCTTCCATGGCAGGCGAAAAGAAAGACGACGGGACATGAGATCCTTTCATAATGTTACTCTAGGAAGCCCTCGAGCAAGAGAGGAATGAGATGATGGATAGCTTTGCACAAATCCTTCGACGACTGTCGACAGGCGACACATCTACCTCAAGTAGAGGCGTCACTCCCTTCAAGGTATATATCAATATTTATATTCCTATATTTGAAGGTCAAATAGATGTGGATGTCGTAGATAAATGGTTAAACCTTCTAGAAGGTTATTTTCCGTCCACAACTTTTCCGATAAAGAAAAGATTACATTTGCACTCCTCAATGTCATCCTCCATGTCAAAGATTGGTGGGAGACTTTTTGTGAGCAAAAGGAAATAGAGGGATCCACATTATTTGTAGTTGCACCCACTCGGGGTTCCTTCAGGGATGCTATTAAGGAACAATACTACCTTGTTGTAATTTATGACGAGTTGTATACAAGATGGACCACACTGTGGCATGAAAGAGACCAAACAATGCCAGAGTTTACAAATATCTTCCATACCTTGCACACCAAGCTAGGTATCAAATATTCTAAGAGACATTTGGTGCTCAAGTACCACGACAATCTGCATAGATACACCCAAACGGAAATGGAATTTCTAGACATCTCGTCCTTGGGAACGACCTATCGATATGATAACAAAATCGAGCAAAATCTTAGACAAAAGACGTGACAGTTTGGGTCTGGGAACCCCTCACAACAGAAGCATGGCAAGGGCAGCTCCAACCCGCAGAACAAAGTTCAAAGCAAAGATGAACAACCTCAGGAGAACCAGTCTAAGCCACAAACAAAGAAGGACAATGGAAAGACGAAGAAAAACAGTGGAAAGTGGTGCGACTTCCATAAAATCCCCTGGCATAACACTGTTGATTGCCACTCAAAGCAATCATTGGTGGCAGAGGTGAAATCATCTGAATCATATGTAGTTTCTGACTCAAATTCAGAACCATAAAAGAGGAGACGAATTATTGATGCGGAACCCAGTGCCACCGTTGCTACCACCAAGATCCAGCCTAGTGAACCTAATGAGCCATAGGAAGCTGAGCGTCTCTTCCATTCACAGATGTGGGTGAAGGGTACTCCACTGCACTTCATCATTGATAACGATAGCCAAAAGAACCTCATCTCAGTGGAGGTCGTCAAACGACTGGCCCTATCGACAACGTCGCACCCACAACCATACACCATCGGTTGGCTCCGCAAAGGAAGTGATCTTTGCGTTAGCCAACAATGTCACATGTCCTATGACATCAAGCCCTTCAAAGATGAGGTATTGTGTGATGTCGCTCCCCTTGAAGTTTGTGAAGTTATTTTGGGCCAACCTTATTTATGGAAACGTCATGTTGTATATGAGTCTAGGCCTCGTAGTGTTATTATTACTTTGAACAAGAAATTGTACAGGATACCCAAGGTAGTCCCACCTACTTCCATTTCCTTGATCTCTGCCAAGCAATGCAGGAAGGTCATCTCTCAAACCGGGAAGTTTGTCTTCTTCGTGATTTTCTCTCAAAGTGAAGGAAAGGTGGTAGCCACATCCATGGCCTCCACGACTGATCTCTCCATGCAATAGAAGCAAGTGGATAGGGTTGTGGAAGAATACAAAGACATCTTCTCCTCAACCACTGGGTTACCTCTACACTGTCAGGTCAAGTATTCAATCGATCTGACCCTCGATGCACCCCTACCCAATGGGCTAGTCTATCGTCGCTCTCTGTTAGAAAATGAGGAGATCAAGCATTGGATCCAAGAACTGCTCCAAAAGAGGCACATCCGACCCAACTCATCACTATGTGGAAGCCCAATCATGCTTATGCAGAAGAAAGATAGGACCTGGCGACTCTACATCGATTATCGGGCCCTAAATAAAATCATAGTCAGGAATCAATACTCGATTACCTAAATCGATGATCTTCTTGACCAGCTCAAGGGGTCCAAATGCTTCAATGAGATTGATCTAAAGTCTGGCTACCATCAGGTCCCAGTAGAGCAGGCAAATGTATTTGGCCCTAAATAAAATCATAGTTAGGAACCGGTACTTGATTACCTGAATCAACGATTTGCTTGACCAACTCAAGGGGGGCAAATACTTCAGTAAGATTTATCTGAAGTCTGGCTACCATCAGGTCCTAATAGAGTAGACAGATGTATGGAAAACTGCCTTCAAGTCCAAAGAAGGTCATTTTGAATGGTTGGCAATGCCCTTTGGTTTGACGAATGCTCTAACAAATTTCATGAGGATGATGGACGATATCTTGCGGTCTTTCACCAATTCTTTTTTGGTGGTGTATTTGGATGACATCCTCATATACAACAAGACTTGGGCAGAACACTTGCAACATATTCAACAAGTTCTACACACTCTACGACAACACAAGCTATACACAAATTTGGAAAAATGCTCCTTCGACATGAACAAGGTCCAATACATAGGCTACATTGTTGATAAGCATGGGGTGCATGTTGATCGCGCCAAGATCTAGGTCATTCATGACTAGCCAGCCCCAATCACACTCACTGAGCTTCAAATCTTTTTAGGCCTTGCCAATTTCTATTGCAGGTTCGTGTTGGGATTCTCCCATATTGCATGGGCCCTCAGCCAAGCAACCATGGGTGGTGGTAAGGGAAAGTTTGTATGGGGCTTGTCGCAACAACAAGCGCTTGATGATTTGAAGCAACAATTATGCTCAACCCCAATGCTCTCATTACCCGACTTGCAACAACCCTTTGAGATCGAGATAGATGCTTCAGACTATGTTGTGGACGCAGTTCTCACTCAGCTCAGACACCTTGTTGTTCCTGGGATTAAACTTAAGGCTCAAAGAATAATGTCAGGCATCAGGGATATAAATGAATGTTTTTTAAAAGGTGCTTTTTCTTCCGTTAGTTATATAAGAATTAATCCTCAAATGAAATTAAAGATAGAGTGAGACAGAGGCCGTAATTTGTCGTCTGAGTCAATTTATAAAATCAAATGATATGGGAGAAACTTACAAAATTGTGAAGCAAAATGAGGCATCAATGGAAGATGAATCTTACACTGTTCACGATAGAAGAAAATAAATAATGCACCCTTTAAAGGATATGAGATACAACGATCCAAGTAGCTCATAGGTCTTGTATTTACTTAAAGTGAATACAGAGGAAAAACTGTTTGCTTATCAAATAACTGATTTAATGTGATTGCAGTAGCAGTAGTACTAAATTGCAAACACACCTCATGGCCTATCATAACGAGACATTATCATATGATGTCTGTAAGTACCCTACTTACAACAAAGAAATGCACTCCATTCTACAAGCCTGCAGCCAATGGAGGCATTCCATTCCGGGGAAGGAGACAGTCATCCACATCGATCACAAGTCGTTGCAATTCATGTAGACATAGGGAAAATTGCAGAATGACTGCCATCAAAAGTGGTCCACCTACTTGCAACAGTTCCATCTCAACATCACTAAAGCACCTACTTCATGCAGACACAGTGAAAATCGCAGAATGACCGCCATCAGAAGTGGTCCACCTACTTGTAGCAGTTCCATCTCAACATCACTGCAGCACCTACTTCATGCAGATACAGAGAAAATTTTAGAATGACCACCATGACATGAAGCACCAGTTGCGTCGATGATTGTCTCAGTCGCCCTCCAGTTGCAACACTCACCGCAATGCTAAATTCATGCGACCACGAGACCTCCGGGTGGCCCCAACTCTATGAGAGAGATCCTGACTTCTTTGCCACCTACCAGATGTTGGGCGCAAACACAACTGTCATTGATTTCCATCTTCAGGATGGGATGCCATGCCATCTGGGCCATCTCTACGTTCCATCAACTGAGCGAGTGAAGTTGATTTGGGAAGCCCACTACAATCGGGTGGCATGACACTTCGACATCGAAAAGACAGTGACAATACTGCATCAACATTTCTATTGGTCGAAACTTCGACAGGATGTCAGCAAGTATATCAGGTCCTGCATGGCCTATGTCATTGCCAAACCGAATATTAAGAAACAAGGCATGTACATGCCTTTGCCTACTCCTAAAAGGCCCTGGGAATCCATATCGATGGACTACATGTTGAGCCTTCTGTCAACCAAACGGGGAAATGACTGTGTTTTTGTGGTGGTTGATAATTTTTCTAAAATGGCGATTTAGGTCGCTTGCAAGAAGAGCATGACAACATAGACCACTGCCAAAATCTTCTTCGAACGAGTATGGATACATTTTGGGATACCACAAACCATCATCTCAAATAGGGACAACCGATTCCTTAGCACATTCTGGTCGAGCCTCTAGTCATTGTTGGACACCTAGCTCACCAAATCCACTGCCTTCCACCCTTAGATGGATGGTCAAACCGAGGTCGTCAACTAGATGATTGTGCATATCCTACGCATATAGAATTCCAAGCATCCCTGCACATGGGATGGGAGTCTTCCTTATGTTCAACACAACTACAACATAGCATTACATAGCTCAATCGACCACAACCCCTTTGAGGTGGGGTTGGGATTTCAACCATTGGGTCCCATGGATGTTGCACTACCCCTTGTGGGCACCCAAGCAGACTCGTCCCATGCTGAAACTAAAACCGACAAAGCTACCAGGTTCATTGAGCAGATCCGACACATCCTCCAACAGGTTCATGATATTTTACAAAAGTCTAATGCCAAGTACAAGCAATGCCATGATCAACACTGGGTGCCACACAAGTTTCAGGTGGGAGATAAAGTTTGGTTGCACTTGCATAAGGAACGCCTTACGGGGCCCCATCATAAGATTCGTCCACTCTGTTATGGACCTTACACCATCACCAAGGATGTGGGTGATAATGCTTTTGAGCTCAACATTCCCCCCTTCCTTGGCTTGCATCTAGTATTTAATGTGGACCTCCTTCGACCATATTTTCCACCATTATTGGACACATCAGAGATAACATAACAGTTGACACCAACATAGATCAACCCTGACTGCATGGAACATGCATCCACTGATCATATCGTGGACACACAGGTCAATGGCACTCGCCAACAAAGGATCCAGCTTTATCGGGTTGTCCAAGCAGGGCAACTCTTACACCAAGGCAAGTGGCTAACCTGGGGCCAAATTCAACAGAAATTTCCTCATCTGATGGGGGAACTCAACGAAATGGATACCATTGCTTACTAAGGGGGGAGGATTGATCTAGATGGATATCTATGGTCACCCACCTATTCCAACTGGCTCATCTTGGCAATTTGTCAGTATGGCAGTTTTTTCCTAGTTTTCGGGTCCTGAACTTTCGGGGTCGTTTTGAGGCCCCAAACAACGTTTTTAGGGCTTGCCACAGTCATACTAAAAATATAGTCAAAATTTGATGGCATAATGTGTAGTCCTCAAATAAACCTTTCCAACGTGCTATCGTGCACCTAAAACGAAGATTGTATGCAAAAGTTACGATCCAGAGAAGTTGATGTACTAACTTACCGCAACGGGCCTACATGACTTTTGGCGCTTCATCTCATAGGGTTAGGTTTTTGGATGTATAGGGTTTTGGCATTCATGTTGATTGTAAAAAGGCTTTCAGAGCCTCATTATACTCATCTTCTTACAAATAAGCGTAGCTGTCACATCTCTTCTTAGAGATAAGCTGCCACCATTCTAGCAAGCTTGTTTCAGTCTACATTTTACAGTTTCAACATATTTCTTATTTAATAGAAGTCAAGTTTTACTGTATCTTTGTTATTATTCACTGTTTCTATGTGTTAATATTATAAATATGTGTTTCATTTCGTTCCGCTCATAAATCCAGATCATGGATCTAAGAGGGCTAATGCATGAATGTGTAAAGCAAATAAGGGTTGTTATGCATGCCACAAATCAACCTTAACTTGTTGAAAATTGATGTGGAAAATTATCCTTGGAGAGATAGGGTTGCTACTCTAAAACAAAGTCATGAAGGTGATGTTGTATTAATTCAAGCAACAACTTGGTTTTTTAGATGCAAGTTGATATAATATCAATGAATATAAGAGGAATGAACTTCTCACACTACATCATCCAAATAGTAGATACACCATTAGAAGGTCTTTATCACTGTTTACAAGGATTTTCAACAAAATAAACAACAAGTGAAAGAATTACATAAATAAAGCCTCACATTAGAGAGCCAATACTTCCAATCTCCCAATCTCCAAAATAGTGAGTAGGCAACCTCCAATAAAACAGATCCAAGGAGATAAGGGCAAATTAAGGTCTTGACCATGCCAAAACTCCATGGAATAAATAAATATACACCTCTAAGAATAACAATAAGTGTCTCTGCAAGTTCGCCCTCCCAGGATATGCCGAAATATAGTAAGATGACCAAGTAAATGCATGTAATGTGCCACCTTCCCCCTTCAAGTGTGAAAAGGAAGCTAATATAGTAGGGTGCCCAAGCTATTAATCTTGATTTGAATAAATTAGATTAATTTAACCATTGAATAGTTAATCAACCTCAGCATGTGTGCACAGAGGTTAATGCTCAAATAAAACCATAGTCCTCCTCCTAATAAGCCATCAACAAATTAAATCACCATGCACATTTGTGCGAATAAGGTGTACACTTTAATAAAGTGTCGTACCATGTAAGTAAAAGATGTTCTTCCTAGCAAAACTCATCCATGATAATAATAAAACATAAAGTCCAACATACAATGCACCACCACTAAGGGATTATTACATCAAAATTACCATCTAACTTTAGGAAAAGGTTCACCTTCAAATCACAATGTAATACCCCCTTTCTAACTCAAACTTAGGGAATAACACATCAATGAGGGTATTGACATCATGAACATTAGAAAAATGATGTTTGGCAAATGTGACATTAGAGAGTTAGATCACCCGGGAAAATCCCGCAAAGGTGACATGAATCATCCCACCATATCAACATCATAAGAGAAGGGGACATAATGAAAAGGCTAACCCCATCCAACCATCAAGTGTGTTCCCCATCATACATCCAACATAGAAAGACCACGTAGAACACCCCTTCTAGCGACAACAAATAAATCTACATGCAAAAGTCATTAGGAAACTTCAACAATCATGAAAAATATATCTCCTAACCATCGTCATCTAACTGCTTGAGGGGCTAGAATCATCATCCACGTCCAAGATAAGCACATATACCAAACCACCATAATGAGATAGTATCATCCACATCCATCAAAAGTGCAACCAAGGGGTGATCAACAACACACGTGAAAAGACCATGAAGCAACAAGCACAATCACCATTCAACCAAGGAGAAGTGAGACTCCCACAACCAAAGATCTCCATCAAGTGATCGAGTGTAGCGAGGAGAAGGGGCTCCATGAAGATATATCCCCACAAGTCGACCCAATGCTCCAAGAGTACCAACAACAAGTCTCCATCAATGTGATGAAAATCACAAGATGGAACTTCATATAATATATGTTGTAACACCCCCCACCACTCACATCCCTCCTAGAGGTGAATGTGTGTATTTGTGCAGTACACAAACACACACCTTCACTCCCAACCACCCACCCTACACAAATGCATACCTTCACTCCCAACCACCTACCCTCCTAGCTGTAAATGTGCATTTTCAACATGATTATGCATCTAATTTAACTTCAAATACTACCCTTACAACAATGCTCTTGTGCACGAACCATGGCCCTATAATCCAATATTTTT
>ML790261.1:76181-87108 GCA_009831015.1 Picea engelmannii | reverse complement strand
TCATCGTAGTCTTCTCCCTCTCTTTGGGAGAATCCTCTAGCCACAAATCTTGCCTTGTACTTCTCTATGCCGCCGTCTACAACATGCTTAATCTTGTAGATCAACTTGGAAGTCACCATTGACTTCCCTTCTGGTCTCAAGGCAAAATCCATATCCCAGTCCTTCTGACTGGCTTCCTCCTCTGTCACTGAAACAAGGGAATCCTTTTAGGAGGTCTCATATCTCCTCAAAGTCTCTGAAGCTTTCAATCTAGCCTCCTGTCTATTAGTCCTGGAAGACGTCTCTAAATCTGAGGAGGAATACTTTTTGAATGAAAGTCTCTAAGCCACTTGACTTTCTTTGAGATCATGCTTACTCTGATTCTGCATGCTCCCTCTGAAGCTTGACTCTGCTCCCTCTGCATGTGATGACCTTCTCTGAAGTTTGATCTCCTATGAACTGTCCTGGGGAGGCTGCTCCTCCCTACTGGATCCTGAGGGCTAGCTCCCTCTGAACTCTAGCTCCTTCTAAGCTGGTACTTGGTGGGGCCACCTGCCTCACCACTAGTGGAGCCATCTGCTCCTCCTCATGATATGGCTCATCAATGCCATATATCTGTATCCCCCTTTGCATCTTGCAAAGTATCACGGGACCATGCTGGTCTTTGCCTGGTCATTGTAACGATTCTGGGTAGGCCCTTCTGGCTCTACTGACTCTTCTTGGTGATCTGAAGAGTGATCAACTGAACTAGAGGGATCTATATGGTCATCTTCAGAGCCTTTTGCTCCTTACAATCGATCTCCATACGAGATACTCTATATCTGCAAAAGTACCCTTCTTGCCAGAAGGTTCTAACTTCATCTTCCTACCTTCGTTACATGGTTGTGTATGGTTGTGTACACAACTCTATGTATGGACAGTCTGCTCCATGTCTTGGCTAGAGACCATCTAATCTGTTGCCTCCTGCAATCATCATTATAACTCCCTCTCAGAGCTATCACTTGTGACTTGCCCGGAACAAGAGCAACAACAGGGGAAAACAACAGACAAGAATAACATAACAATAAAACAAGAACGAGAACAATCGTCACAGTAGCTCCTTCTTAGAGCTATCACCTGTGACCTACCTAGAGCAAGAGTCAAAACAAAGTGTAATAATAGGAACAAAACTTTTCAACACTCTTCTAGTGTTGTGACCAATCATTCCTGCCCGGAACAAGAAACAAAAGATAACAATCTCTCCTAGAAGAGATCAATTTCATCTTGTAAACAAGTGCATCATTAATACTGGACAATGAACATTTACTGATATGCAAATCATACCAATAATATTCAAGTGTTACTAAAGTAGCGATAACAATAGTAATAATAGAATTCTAAAGACTGCTATTCTAGTTATAGCACTTACTTAAATTGCAACAATATAAAATATCAAACTTGGAGTTTTCGCTGCTGCTGTCCCACTCGAGTTTTCTTCTATCGTTTCTCCTACTCCCCGGTCATGTGCTTGGATTCTGGAAGCACCATTGGCTAAAAGACATATTCTTCATCCTTTGACTGTTGCTCTTCAACATCTGCTGCATGTGCATGGTGCTTCTTCTTTCTCTTTTTCATGTCTAAGAGGACATTGTGCGGCATAATGTCCCATCTCCTTGCAGTTGTAGCATTTGATCTAATAACTCATTCTCCTCTAGAATGAGAAGTACTCTGTGCTTTTGCTTCATCCAATCTACTCTCATATTGGTTGACATTTTCGTCGGTAGAAACCCTAGTACTGAAAAAACTCGATTTTTCAAACTTCACCAAACTGCACGCTGAGGGTTTTAGGGGGTGCGCTAGGGTAGGGCGCACCGCCCTGTGTAAAGACAAGTCCCAACGCCTTTGGAACTAATGCTCAACGAGCTTGACAAAGTATTGTAGCTGCAAGGTACTGCTGCGGCGATCTTCCTTCCAATGGTCAAATTGTTCTGAAGGTAACTAGCTCTGATTCCATGTTAGATTTTTCTTATTTACAAAGCATTAGAGTTACCATTGTTCTTTTACTTCATTACCATTAGCATATATATATATAGATATATATATATATATATATATATATATATATATATATATCATGTACTGAACAATAGCAGCATAAAAAAAAGAACACAAGAGATTTATCCTGGGAAAAACCCAAATGGGGGAAAAACCCAACAACCTTTCTTAGATAGATTTCTTTCACAAAGTCCAACCATTCACTAGCTCTCAAGAGCCACAAACAAGATATAAACCCTAGCACTAGGCTAGCGCACCTCTAGTGCTCACAGTTGCAACAACAACACAATACAAGAAGAGCACACTTCCTTAGAGAGACAACGCACAAGATAAAGTAGCCACCAAGAATAACCAAAACCCCAGTTTTGCGTCTCCTCTTCCTCCTCATACTTGTGCACCTTTTCCTCAGTGAGAGAGTGTGTTATGAGAGTGTCCAAATGAGCTAGACGTCCTCCTTATTTATAGTCTTCAAGTCAACTGCCTGGGCCAACTTCTTCTCTGGGAGTCTTATTTTTACTTTATTCTTTTCTGTGTGGGCCGACTTCTCTTCTGGGTATTCTTCTTGTGGTTTAATGGTCTTCTTGGACTTCCAAAATCTTCTCTTCATCTAAGAAAGGTCTTCTAGAGGAAAGTTCCTCCCGCAGCTACCAAAACATCAACACTTCTTTGCAACATATTGGTGGGAAGGCATTTGGTGATTGTAAAGCAATTGGGTTGGTAGCCTTAAGGTTGTATGATAAATATTCAAATATGGATATTGAATTTGATGTGTTTTGTCCATTTTGGTGATGCCTGAGATATATGAAACACATATATTAGCAACATATATATGAAACACGAGTAATTTGTACACATGTTTTACTTCTTGCAAGTTAGATATCCCAGTCAATGATGATTATTCCTAGAACCATTTTTAATTTTAAATTTGCATTTGGTATTTGGCTTTTGCATTTCATTTAAACATTCACTGCAAATACTTGTAGCTCTCCTAACTGAATTTTATTATGTGCTGGTTCACATAGGCCCCATTGTTAAATTTATAGACCATGGTAGTCAGATCTGCACTTAAATACAAACCCTAACCCTAGGAAACTAAAGTCTTAACCTTTGATCAAAACTGCTGTAACTTAAATACAAATTCCGCTACACATACTGCTGGAAACTACTAACAACAATACAGTAAACACACAGAAAATCCGAGTTTCAAATCTGCAACTCATTTTATTTGTGAACTGGAAAAATAGTAAGCTAATACACTCTCAAAATAATCATAGTCATACCCCTCCAATGGTCCACCCTATACCTTGTTAATAGACCAGTGTTATCAGATCCGAAGCAGTTTTGCCAAAACTGGCCGGTTTGACCAATTTACAGGGGTTGTCGATTCAAATTAAGGTTCTAAACTGGAAAAATGGCTGGTTCCATATTGAACTGGCCGGTTTTGTATGGAACCGACCTTAAATGCTTGAACCAGCTGGTTTTGTATGGAACTAGTCTGTTCCATACTAATCTGTACGCTGATGCGTGGGACGACAAAAATTACCCCCAAAATTTAAAAAGCAATTAAAAAAACAAAACCCTAATAATTAATGGTAATATTAATTGCCATCATTTTACTTAAATTTTTAACATTGCCATTAATTGTTTCAGGATGTTTGAGAGGTTACAATCTCATTGGACTTCATATGGAGAAAGTAGAATTTTAGATCCCATTTAGAATTCGTCAGACTTAACAGTTTTTAGGAATTCAGGATTGGCAAGATTGTAATATTTCCATTGGATTCTATCATATATGAGGGTATGGAACTGGCATTTAATCAAGAGCATCAAGCCCTCTATGCACCTCAATGTTGGTGCTGATTGTTGAACTCCTCTGTCATGGCTATAGTAAAAATGTACCCTTCACTCAAGCAGAATCACTAATCAGGCAAGTTAAGCTTTTTCTACCTTATTTTAACTCTTGGATTAGGAAGTTTCATCAAAATAGGACGGTGTTGACTGATGTCCCCGAAGGATTGATATTCAAGGTAGAGGCAAAGGCTAGAGCCTAGAGGAGGGGACAAAGGGTGATGCTGATGATGAGTGTGATGTACGCACCCTCTATGCTCCATTGAGGATACAGGGTACTGGAAATACCCAAAACCAAAATGACATACTCTGGTACCATTTTAAAATGAATGCATACGACATGAGATATATGTTGATGTTTTTGTAGCATTAGGAGGTATTCCCACATTGGCCTTGGTGTCGGGCATGTGGGAATCATTGTTGGCACTCACATTGCATTTTTCATTTTGTGAAAACCCTTTGTATATTGAGTTGGGGCTTCACAACCACGTGTTGGGGCTTCACACCCACATGGAGGAATAAACAATTCTAATTTAATGTTGAGTTTAGTGAAGGGCTCCTTAAAGTAAGTTAAGGGTTTCTAAACTCACTTTGGACTCTTATAAAAGGAGAGGCAATGTGAGGATCATTGTGACATCTCATTGTGACATTATGGAGTTGGCATAAGTGAGTGAGTACTTGTGCCAAGGAGATTGGGTGGCAAAATTTCAGAAAAGGAAATTCTTCACTTTGGCAAATCTGGCCTAGGGTTTCTAGACATTTTGTTTTCTGCTGAGGAATGACAGCCGCATGTGTGGTACGAACAGTCCATATGCTCCGTACGACTGACGTCAGTACAGTCCGTATGACTGGCGTTAGCAGACCGTACAACAGGTGACGTCAACAACCAACGAGGTGATGTCGACAGGGTACAACAACATGTTTACAAGTTGGAAGGATTTTTCTGGAATTTGCTGAAAGTTGTAATTTTGCTAGGGGGACTGTTTTGTCATCGGAATTTCTCAATCAGAAAGTTTTACAGAACATAAATTTTTGTGTCTCGTGTATGGATGATTTCTCTCTGATCTTTGTGTTTCCGCTACTGTAATTTTCTGTCATAATTTTAGTGTAGAATTATTCAGTGATAACAACCCTAGTTTACTGTTTGAGGTCACTTGGAAGTAATTCTTAGATCTGAAATTGTATACATTGAATTTCCCTAGTTGAAAATTTGACATGGTATTAGAGCGCAGGCTCTAGAGAGAGAAAGGGTCATCTTCTTGAGACACAGTAGCTGCAGAATTTTGTTGTTGCAGGTTTTTTGTTCTGGGTAGGTCACAATGGTGGGCACTTTCAGAGTTGAGGACAGGTTGGAAGGGGCCACTAATTTATGGGCCTGGAAGGCTAAGATTCTTCTTTTCTTGGAAGAATATGATCTCAAAGTATATGTTGCGAAGGTGATTACATATCCAAATGATCCACAAGAATTTGTAGCCCATAGGAAGCGGGAAGTGAAGGCCAAGCGAGTGTTGTTGGATTCTCTGAAGGATCACTTGATCCCTCATATTCTGAGAAGAAGACAACCAAGGAGATGTATGAGGCTTTAGTGGGCTTGTACCAAAGCAAAAATTCGAACCAAAAGTTGATTTTGAGGCACTAACTCCGATATGTTGAGATGTCCAGTGCAGATATAGTTGCTAGCTACCTCATGAGGATCACTCAGATTCGTGATCATCTTGCAACCATTGGTGAGGCAATCGATGACACAGAGTTGGTGAATGTGGCATTGAATGGTTTTCCTGGGTCTTGGGAACCATTTTTGCAGGGGATTTGTGCATGAGAGAAGTTGCCACCATTTGACAGATTGTGGACCGATTGCATCCAGGAGGTTCGAATAGAGTTCAAGAATGGCAAGCAGAGAGGTAGCAATGATGAGAACTTGGCCTTAGCTACTCATACTAGGAAGGATAGAGGAAATGGTTCTTGGAAGAAGGACACAGGGAGAGAGGCATCTCCAGAGCAGAGAAAGAAGAAGGACCTTAGCAAGGTCAAGTGTTTTGCTTGCCATGAGCATGGTCATTATGCTTGACAGTGTCCACGGTGGAAGAAAGGGAGTAGGAAGCAGTAGGCATCATCAACAAAGGTGGATGTGGTTGCAGATAGGCTTCAAAGGGAGTTCTTATTGGTCTCCGCCCTTTCTGGAGAAGGTGGAACTTGGTTTGTGGATAGTGGAGACACGTGTCATATGACATGAGCACGAGAGTTGTTTGAGAGCTTCAGAGAGTCTAACTCAGATTTGTTTGTGGAACTTGGTATGGGGACCAAGCATGCAGTACAGGGATTTGGAACAGTTTCATTCTAGATGGATTCGGGAGATGTTTTGAGAGTGACAAATGTGCTATGGGTACAAATGTGCTATGGCTGCCAAAATTCAGGAAGAGTGTGCTCTGAGTCTCAACGATTGAGGAGGAGGGCTATGAGGTTTTGTTTTGAAATGGACAGGTGTTGTTCATGCTCAGAGGATCTAGCTCAGACACAACAATGGTTCTTGGAGTTAGAGAGAGCAACTTGTATAGGCTAAAGGGCCAGCCTATGCGAGCTATGGCAAGTAGCAGAGTGACACAGGACAAGGAGCATGTAGCTCCAAAGGTTGTGCAACTCAGAGAGATTCAACCTTCCAGTGTGGGAGACAGATCTACTTCCAGGTGATGGTAGATGGAATACCTCCCTCGCTAAGAGGGAGTGTTGATGTTTTTGTAGCATTGGGAGGTATTCCCACATTGGCCTTGGTGTTGAGCATGTGGGAATCGTTGTGTGCACTCACATTGCATTTTTCATTTTGTGAAAACCTCTTGTATATTGAGTTGGGGCTTGGTTGAGGCTTCATAGCCACATGCTAGGGCTTCACACCCACATGGAGGAATAAACAAATCTATTTTAATGTTGAGTTTAGTGAAGGGCTCCTTAAAGTAAGTTAAAACTTAAGGGCTTCTAAACTCACTTTGGACTCCTATAAAAGGAGAGGCAATGTGATGATCATTGTGACATCTCATTGTGACATTATGGAGTTGGCATAAGTGAGTGAGCATTTGTGTCAAGGAGATTGGGAGGCAAAATTTCAGCAAAGAAAATTCTTCACTTTTACAAATCTGGCCTAGGGTTTCTAGACATTCAGTTTTTTGATTTTTTGCTAAGGAAGGACAACCACACATGTTGTACAGACATTCCGTATGGTTGACGTCAACAATTTATGCAGTTCGTATGGCTGATGTCAGCAGGACGTACAACAGGTGACGTCAACAACCAACAAGGTGACATCAGCAGGGTACTGTAGCAGGTTTACAAGTTGGAAGGGTTTTTTCGGAATTTACTGAAAGTTGTAACTTTGCTAGGGGGACTATTTTGTAGTCAAAATTTCTCAGTCAAAATTTTTTACAGAGCTAAATTTTTTGTCTCATGTGTATGGATGATTTCTCTCTGATCTTTGTGTTTCCGCTGCTGTAATTTTTTGTTATAATTTCAGTGTAGAATTATTCAGTGATAACAACCCTAGTTTACTGTTTGAGGTCACTTGGAAGTAATTCTCAGATCTGAAATTGTATGCATTGAATTGCCCTAGTTGAAAATTTGACAATATAAGCTCAACAACTATCATTCATCTCTAGAATTATAAATGCAGACTATTGCTCAAACATAACAACATTTAAACATACATAATACATAAATAACTTAGCAGTTAAGCATAGCATTAAAACTCTAAATAAACACAATGACTAGAACACTTATCTATATAACGATTTACACAACTGGCTGTAGACGACGAATGTTCCACCCAACCATAGACTCTTGCTCCAGTTCTCTCAGCAGTAGGGCACCCTCGAGCTGGGGCTATGAGTCCACAAGAACGACTCCTATGGTTGTCTACTGTCCACTCTAATAGTCCAACACCTAGTAAATTCATAGTGATGCGACTCCTACAACAATTCCAACCACCCAACTCACTTCCCCATCAGTCTGCACAATCTAAAGGATGAGATTTCCTTCCCTGCATCGCAATCCCTGTTGCCGTCCTAATACACACCTACAAGTGTGGAGAAGTCTCCAACCCACTTGGTGTGTCCTTGGAGGCACAAACGTAAGTCTAGACCCACTATTACCTCGTTCTAGACTCCTTCCGTCTAGGCTCACTCCTAGGGAAGCCAAGGGGGGTAGACCCTCTTAAACTATGTGAAGTTTTGTTGTTAAGATTCTAGGAGTTAATTGAGTTATTAATTAGGGAGACCCAACCCAATGACAAGTAACAAATGCAATATGCAGTTCTTTTAATGACATGCAAACCTTTATTTATGAAACAATAACAAGACCAGTGCCTAAAGATTATCAAAATTGACTTATTGAATCACAAATAAAAGATTACTCCACAAGTATGAAACAAGCTTATGAAATATATATACAATGAACGGAAAAGTAACTTTACACTTGAAACAATTACTTCACAAGGAATAAAGAATAATTTCGACGAAGAATAAATAATGCTTCAATAAATGTAAATATTCACAAGTAAAGAATTTGCTTGAAAGTAAAAGTGCTTGAAACAAATTGCTTGAAAGGAAATTCAGAACTTGAAATATGAATGTTGTGCAATGTAAGTAGGTTGATTTTATTTTAGGTCTCTCTTGAACTTAGGAGGATTAGATGTGAGAGTTGTAGCAATCCTAAGCTATGTGACTACCCCTAATCCTTATTCCTTCAACCAAGAGGAAGTGTTGGGTGCTCAATAAGAAGAACAACAAGGTTCTTTCCTAGCTTCACATGTCAAATCTAGAATGCTTGGGCGCTCAACAAGGAGGACACGGAGTGTCATGAAACCATCCTCGACTTCAACCCCTTCTAGCTTCCCTAGTTACCCCTTTTTAATGGTAGAAACAATAATAGATCGGGTGTCTAATTAAACTAGCCACACAGTCCTTTGCCCTTTCTTAGTTACCCAAGATCCACAACGTGGCAAGGGGAGGGAATACGAGGCAAAGACGGGGCACGATTTGATTACTTTGCCAATCTAACTAGCCAACACGATTTTGCAAGGATGGCAAAGCCAAGCACAATGCAAGGTGTGAGCACAATTAATTGAAATAACTTGAAAAATAAATGCAAATAACGACTAGCCACACAACTTTGCCTTAAGGACAAAGGTGGGCAAAATAATTCAATTTAGCAACCTCACAACTATGGCACAATGTGGAGGACAAGTGATTTTGTGCCAAGGTGGGTGAAAGAAAATAAACTTAAATGAAATAAGCTACACTAGCCACACAACCTTCCCTTTGTGGGAGAAGTGAGGCAAACAATATAGAGTTAAAACCAAAAATTAAACTCTAAACCAACCTTCACGGTTTTGCAAAGTTGACAAAGCCAAGCACAATGCAAGGTGTGGGCAAAATGCTAAAACTAAATTACAATTTACAGGTTTGGAAAGTGAAATAGAGAATGCAAGCCCAAGAGACTCTCTTGCGTTGCTTACAATGACTTAGAAAATGAGAATAGAGAAGAGGGTTTGGCACCACAACTCTTGGATGTTTCTTTGAGTCCCTTGGGGCCAAAAATGGGCAGAATCTTCCCTTCTACTGGCGAAAACCTGCATAAAACAACAAGCTTTGCTTACTGGAAATTGTTAAAAATGACTTGGAACAAGTTAGTTTATGTTAGCACATAAAACATAAATTATTTTATAAAAAATCTGAACTTGAAAAGGAAGATTAGATTGCAATATTAGAGGAGAATAATGCTTGAAATTGAAAGATAAATGGCTGGAAATGAAAACAAAAAATAAAGGAAGCTTTAGATGGTTGGACAAGTGAATTTCCAGATCTGAAATCCTCTCCTCCAAGCCTTTGGTAACCTGCAGATATGTAAATCCTTGCTACAAAATCAAACAAGAAGGTGAGTTTATCTAAATGGCTTGCAAAACACTTTCCAAACACAAGTAGACACAACCCACGAAGATCTATAGCAATACTACCATAAATCTATCCCTAGCAAAATACTTTGCTTGGGTCTCCAAGCAAACAATGCAAGCAAGGAAATACCAAAAACAATTGCAACAATATTACCTTAATAAGAACACCATACCATAGCACCAAAAACACTCCAAGAGAACACAAGAGATCCTCCAAAGCTTCACTTTTATTATCCACAAGATGTGGCTGCAAATACTTGCAACAAGATTACAAAGATGAAAGTGGGAGAGAGCAAGAGAGAGTGGGGAGAGATTTTGGCATAATAGAGTTGTTGTGAAAACTCATGTGAAAATGAGGAAAGGGAGCTTACTTTTATATGAGGGAGAGAGGGGAAACCCCTCTTGGATGAATTACAAAAGTCATCCATCCAAGAGAGAGAGAACAAGTCAAGGAGGGGGCACTCACTTTTAGGGTTTTGGAATAAGTTAGGGTTTGAGGGGTGAGATGGGAAGGGGGAAAATCCCTTTACACTTATTCAAACATGAAGTTAGGCTATAGGAAGGGCACACTTAGGGTTTTGACACTTTTTTCACTTTAATTTTTACTTTCCCCTAAGTTCATGAGGAAGGGGGTGTTAGATTTTAGGGTAAGGTTGAAAACAGTAGTCTCTTTTTAATTATTTAATGCAAAACAACTTAGATCTATAACATAGTCAGAGATAGCAGCATATAGAAGAACAGATCTATGGTATAAGGAGGCAACAGTAGTTCAGAAAAATATATCAGACCTTAACAGTAGAACCTAAGATCAGAAAACAAGTGACTAATATGATAAACAAGGTTCAGATCATAGATAGTGATAACAGTTCTATAGATACAACAGTAGATCTATATTCCAGACAACAATAGAAGTTGAAGAGAACTCAGATCATGTGCTAAAACTCAGATCTTTAAACAATGATAAATAGCTCCTCTAAAGCAACAACAGATTTATAAATCTTAGTTCTGAAACAAAACAGTAATACAAGGCTTCTTCTAATTGTAACAACAGATTTATATAACAGCAGATTGACAATAAAACAACTCAACAGTAAGCTTAGATCTGAATCTAGAAGAGTCAAGTAAGAAGCA
>ML790261.1:41659-51899 GCA_009831015.1 Picea engelmannii | reverse complement strand
AAAGTCCTCCCCAAGAGATGCGCCACTCTTCTTCTCCTCTCTCTGGTAATTGCAGCTTGCCTCATAAGAGAAATGAGCAAGTGAGTTGTGTGTTTGAAGTGAGGTGCTAGCCTCTTATTTATACAAGACTGGCACTTGTGAAAGGTCACAACTGGCAGGGCCGACCTCTCACTCTGGGTGGGTAAACCCACCTTTAATTAATTATGGGTTTTCCATGATAACTGCTGGGGCCGACTTCTTATTCTGCCCTTTGTAGTTGTCCGATGACCAATCCGCAAAAGGAGATTTGGTCCTTATACAATTACCGACATGATTAATCCACAATGGGGATTAATCCAATAACAATAATAATAATAATGACATGATTAATCCGCAATGGGGATTTAATCCAATAATAATAAGAATGCTCTTCGCAGTTACATTATTTCAACAGATTTCGACCTGAGCACCAGACCATTGATCACATCTTTACACTCCAGGCCATCATTGAGGATGTGTGACAATGCTTTTCGAAAGTCTACTATTGCTTTGAGGACTTTCATAAAGTTGGACTCTATCCCCTGGGAGGCTTTGTTCCAGAGAGTCGGAGATATTGGTATCTCTGATAAGTTATTGATCGCCATCATGTGCTTTTACGAGTCGATTTTTGGTCGTCTATGCATAGTCAGGGGCTTTAGATTTTATTAGGAGTACCATTGGGGTCAAACAGGGTTGCCCTGCCCCCCCCATTGTTTGGTATCTACATTGACGAGCTGGAGTCCTTGCATGAGCACATCTAGGATGGAGATGGGTGCCTCCTCCACTATGTCTTGAATTCTATCTTCTTGTTCACAGATGACGTGATCCTTTTAGCCTCATCCTCTTAAGGATTGCAGAGACAGTTGGATGCCCTGGCCCTCTTTTGTAACCTTCGATAGTTGACGGTCAACCTGGGCAAAATCAAGGTCATGATCTTCAACGGGTTGAAGAAGACCCTTTTTGATCACCATTTCTTCTTGAAAGGAGAGGAGATTGAGAATCACTTGTGGATCACTTACACTTATACTTGTTTGGGAGTACTATTCACTAGACCTCGCTTTAGCTCGTGCCATGCACTGAAGCCATGAGTCAACAAGGGTTATGGTACCTTGGCCCTTCTTGAAAGACGATGTTTCTGGAACCATTTTCAGGACATAATGTCCAAGATGTCACTCTTGAATGCCCTTGTTCGACCCAGAGTATTACACGGTTCCGAGGTGTGGGGACCTGGTCTACTAGACTCTGATTGGTCTTCAACAAAGAGAGTATAGATCATCCTCCTTCGTTGCATTATTAGGTGCAAGAAAATACTCCCCCAGTCCATCATCCTTGCAGAGTTTGGTGCTCGCCCCTTTTGGCTCGAGACGATGTTTGGCCTTGTATCACTCCTGCATTGCCTTTGGAGTTTCGCTGATACAACAAAGGGATGAGACCGGTATCCTTACTTGGCCTACCGTTCATCGAAATCCCTTGCATCCATTAGTTCTCTGGTTCGTTCTCGATGCTGGAATGCCGAGGTCTCGGATCTTCTAGCGTCTGTTGGCATTGTGATGGATCGACTCCCTCCATTCAGATATTCCCTTGCTGCACCCAACTACTTATTACCTACACGACAAGAGATGAACACAATCACTAGAGATGATATCTACAGGAAGTTTGTGCAGGTCACTTGGATGAGCCCTCAAGGTGGGTTACGTCCGAAGATGGCCTTCTATACATTGTGGTTACGAGAGACATACTCATTATTCGACCCCATTACACACTTCGCCAGTGGATGCACGCACTTTGGATCCCCTTGGGCCAGTTTAGAATTGGATCTCATAGGCTATGAATTGAGATTTATCACCAAATCAGTTTATAATATGCCTAATTTCGTAGATCGGAATATGTGACTCAACTGTCTAGTATTTGTTGTCAGAACTGATACACTTTGGGTTTCTGGATGTGTTTAGTAACTCAGTTTTAACATGTGTGGTGATTGCATGTGGAATAGTTGTTTAACAGTATATAATCAAGCATGCAATATATAAAAAACACATAACAACTGCAATCTATGTATTATGAAATAAGATTGAATACAATGCTGCATGCGGTGAAATAAAATGAATCTATCGGCTAGATCAGAGATAGAAGGATCTTAGCCAGAATACAATAAAGAAACTAAAACAATAATATACCTGGAACGAAAAGAATGATGCCGGATCAATGGATGAGCAATATGAACTGTTGCATGCTATGACAACTCACACGACAAATGCTGCAAGACTGGAAAAGACTGGAAAGTTCGCCCTGGTGGCTAGACTCCTCGGATTTGCCTGGAATCTGTCTCAAACAATGTGTCCTGACCTCCTACACACTCCTAGTGTCTATCGGAAAGAAGATCAACCCTCTGCTGATCTATATTGACCCCAGATGAGATCCCCTAGGGGGTTGCGCCCCTACTGCTGCCAATTGCTACGCCCTGGTGATTCCACCGTTGGAATCTGGTTGTATATATCTCAAAATGAGCGCCCTGGTATCCTTTGTAATGGGTCATAAGGGTTTCCCTGGATCTGATATGGTGATCTCTCGAGAACCCTAAATGTATCCTCCCCAACTGCTGCGCCCTCATTGGTTGATTGATGCGCCCAAGAGGACCCTCCATTGGAATTTGATGAGTAATAGCTCAGAAGATGTGCCTTGCCTTCCTCTCAACTGAGTCGGAAGGAAATATGTGAATTCTCCTTGGGTGGGATGAGCTAACCCTCAGAGTCTCCTAGTTCTTGCGCTCTCCTCCTGATGAAGTGCGCACCAGTTGTATGAAGCTTTAAACTGTTGCTGCAAAACAATGAAAGATCTGTGTGATCTTCCTGGTGACTAGGGTGTGTCTCTTAACACCGAAATCAACTCACTGGTGTCTTCCTCATGGAATCCACAATCTCCACTGATTCGTCTGAATCGGTGTAATCTCATCAGAGCTCAAACTGTCAAATGATAAGATGTATAATGAGGAATTAGGTCCCTTCTCCCGCTCATATACTCCTCTAAAACCTTGATTCGTTGTTGACTTCTATTTTTAGCTCCCTCACTTAAGCGCCCTTCTATTTTTAGCTCAAAATCACTTAAAGGCGCTTTTACCCACTTTTCACTTGATGTCACTTTCAAATTATAATATTCTCTAGTGAAGTAACATCGAGTGACCTTGTTTTCCCCTATATCTCCTTGACTATAGTCTAACGGGGATGTTTAGACTACTAAACCCTCCTCTCTGGAGCTCCTACTCAGAAAGGGACATTACAGTCCTCCCTTCCCGAGATTGCTTGTCCTCAAGCAATACCAATCCAGGGTGCTGCAATACCTACTCACTCTCCGAAGTAGCATCCTCTACTGGCAGCCCTCTCCATCTGATCAAGCACTCCCTGATGACCCTGCTCCTCAATCTCCGCTCTCGGAACTCCAGTACCTCCTTTGGAACCAACTCTAGCTGCCTCTCCTCATCCAAAGCTGGAAGCTCCACTGAAGTGCCGATGAATTGTCCCACAACTTTCTTGAGACAAGACACGTGGAACACATTATGAATTCGGCTCCCATTTGGAAGTTCTGACTCGTAGGAAACTTCGCCTACCCTGGGTATGATCTTGTAAGGTCCATAGAACTTGGGCTTGAGCTTTTTTCGCCCCACTCTTCTTCAGAGATGTCTGCCCGTAAGGTTGTAGCCTCAGGAATACCAGATCCCCAACCTCGAAGCTATGCTCTGTCTTGTGTTTGTCTGCACTCACCTTCTACCGATTCTGTGCCGTCTGCAGATTCTCTTTGAGTACTTTGAGAATTTCCTGACTCTCTACGATCCAGTCTTTGGCTTTGGGAGCACGACTATCTCCAAAAACCAAGTCAATCAAAGTGGGAGCATCATACCCATATAATGCTCGGAAGGGGGTCATGTCGATGGACATGTGGAAGGTGGTGTTGTAACAATGCTCTCCTAGAGTAGCCACCTCACCCACGCTCTTTGCTGTCCGCTCACATAGTTCCTCAAGTAACCTTCAACCCACTTGTTGACTATCTTTGTTTTTCCATCAGTCTAAGGGTGATAACTGGTGTTGGGTGTCAACTCTGTCCCCACCAACCTGAATAACTCCCTCCAAAATGTGCTGATAAAGCGACTGTCCCTGTCACTGACGATGTTTTGTGGCAACCCATGAAGTCTGAAAACCTCTCTGAAGAATAGCTCTGCCACCTGTACTGTGTTGTAATCTGTTGGAATGGCATAAACATGCGTAAACTTGGTCAATCTATCGACCACCACATAGATACAATCCTTACCCCGCAACTTGGGTAGGCCTGTAATGAAGTCCATGGAGATGCTTTCCCATTTTTGCTCTGGAATGGGAAGTGGCTGAAGTAACCTTGCTGGAAGAGTCTGCTCTGACTTGTTTTGCTGACAAGTCACACATTCACTGATATGTCTCATCACATCCTGTTTGAGACCCTTCCAAGAGAATCTCTCTCTGACCTACCTGTAGGTTTTGAAAAACCCCTGATGGCTTACTAGTGGGGAGTCATGTACTGCAGCCAAAATCTTCTTCCTGAGACCCGATCCTGGCACTAGATAGACTCGGTCTTTGTAGAAGATGACGTTGTCAATAACTCTGTACTTGTCGTCCTATACCTGCCCATCCAAAATCTCACAAGCGAACTTGTTCTTGGAATATTCCACTAACAAGTGGGATTTCCAATCTGCTAAAATCTCCGTTAGGGAACAAGCTGCTGGTCTCCTAGACAGTGCATCCGCCACAATGTTCTTCTTACCCTTGACATATTCTATGTCAAAATCAAAGGCCTGGACCTTTGTCACCCACTTTTGCTCAAGGAAATACTTCAAGCTGTTATGGTCTGTCTTGACCACAAATTTGCTGCCCACCAAGTACTGTCTGAATTTGGTCAAGGCATGCATGATTGCAAGCATTTCCTTTTCATAGATCGAGTACAACCTCTCGGGCTGACTGAGCTTCCTGCTCTCAAACAGAATGGGGTGTCCCCCATGCATCAACATTGCTCCGATCCCCTCTCCTGATACGTCACAGTCCAATACAAACGACAATGTGAAGTCCGACAATGCTAATACTGGGCCTGTGCCCATGACTTCCTTCATGTGATCAAATGCCTTTTGTGACTTGTCATTCTAGATGAAGACCCCAATTGTGAAAACCCTCTCACAAACCTCCTGTAATAGCTGCATAGCCCAAAGAAACTCAACTCTATCACGTTCTTGGGCGTTGGCCAATCCAAGATGGCCTTGATCTTCTCCTGGTGCACTTGTACCCCCTATGCGCTGATAATGTGGCCCAAGTATAGTAGCTCTGTCATGCGAAACTCACACTTTGACTCCTTGGCATATAGTGACTGTGACCCCATGATGCCGAGTACCTCACCCAAGTGCCTCAGGTGCTCCTGCCATGTCTTGTTGTAGACCAAGATGTTGTCGAAGAATACCCATATTGATTTTCCTCAAGTGATCCCTGAAAATATGGTTCATGCAAGACTGAAATGTAGCTGGCGCATTGGTTAGCCCAAATGGCATAACTAGAAACTCAAAATGCCCAAAGTATCTTGCTCTCGAATGCGGATCTGATGATATCCAGAGCGTAGATCAATCTTAGAGAAGAAAACTGTCCCATGCAGTTCGTCCATCAACTCATCAATGCGTGGGATAGGATACCGATTTTTGATGGTTTTCTTGTTCAAAGCCTGATAGTCTATACACATCCTCATGGTACCATCCTTCTTCAGGACTAAGACAATTGAAGAAGTGAATGGGCTACTGCTGGGTCTGATGTGTCCCATCGCTAGCAATTCCTTGATTGCTTTCTCTATCTCATCCTTGAACCTTCGAGGATGACGATAGGGTGTTGTAATCATGGGTTGAGCACCCTCCTCCAACTCAATGGTGTGTTCAAATCCCCTATCAGGTGGTCTCCCTGGTGGAATTGGACCAAAAACCTGCTGATGCCGCCCCAACAAAGTCTTGATCTCTGTCTGATACTGCTGCTGACCATCTGAATGCCTTCGTGTGGTGATCAAACACTCTACTGCATAAGCTACCTCCACATGCCTGAAGATCCTCTCCATCCTCTCGGCCGAAACTGTCCCGGGTGCCCTTGTCGACATGCCCCTCAGCACAATCCTCTTTTCCTCACTATCTCTGAACCCCATCTCAAGGGTTTGGTAGTTGGTCGTGATTTTGCCCAAGGTGATCAACCACTGGACTCCCAACATCACATCTATGTCAGATAGGTTAACTACATAAAATGCGTCTCTCACGGTGTAGTTACCTAGATTTACCTCCAGGTCTGGGACTCTGTCTATACAGTCCACTGTGTGGCCATCTGCTACTGCAATATCAAACCCCTTAGACTCCTCTGTCTGAAGTGCTCACCTCAATACCATTGAAGCATCATTGAAGTTGTGGGTGGCCCCACCATCTATCAGGGCAATTGCCCATTGTCCCTGAATAGTCCCTTTGATCTAGAGGGTGTCAAACCTAGGATTACCAGAAAGGGTCGCTATGACTCCTCTCTTTGCTGGTGCCCGTCTATTAGCCTTCTCACGACGCTGTGGTACCGCTGGTGGTTGGGCGCTCACTGGTGTCGGTGATCCCTGTGGAGGCTGCTCCTCCGCCTGTGATGGCTCCTCCTATGAGCTAGTGGATCCACTTTCCTGTTCCTCCTCATCACAATCCACACTGTCTACCGCCACCTCAATATAATGGATCTCTCCCTTGCCCATGCACCTGTGGCCGGGGACCCAAGGGTCCTTGTAGGTTAAGCAAAGCTTCTTTCTCATAAGCTCTCGCCTCGTCTCATCATCCAACTTGTCCTTGCCCTTCCATTCTCTTTGGAATGGCTTCCTGGCTCTGTCCTTCTGTGGCACAAAGGGTTTGGAGAAAATTTTAGTTTTTGGCACTGAGTCTGCTACATCTCTAGTTTTTGGCATCTTGTAATGTGCGAGGCCTGTAGGCCTTTACCCATCTTCTCAAGGGTTCTGTGAGCCCCTCTGTGAAAAGTGTGACCAACGTGGGCTCTGAAATATCTGTCACCGCCACGGCTACCCTCTGGAACTCTGTGATGAATGCCTTTGGCGTGCCAGTCTGCCTCAACTGAGCTAAGTCCCTGAAATGGATCTCTGGATCCCTCCTGTCAAACTTGTCCATGATCCTCTCTGTGAACTCCCTGTAAGAAGGGATGTGACTGTGACCCAACATCACCAGTCCATGATGCCACCACTCATGTGCCTCACCCTCCAAATGCAGGGTAGCGAAACTGATGGCCCTAGTTTTTGTCATCTGGTTGAGCTTGTAGTACGTGTCCAATTTTTGTACCCAAGCTCTGGTGGTGCATTTGGATGATCCATCGAAAGAAGGTATAGTGAGTTTACCAACCTTCCGGATGAAGTTTATGTTATGCCCTTGTTGTCCTCCCCTATGAGTATCTCTGGGACAGTTCCTGAGCCTGAGTCCACAATACTCAACTAGGGTCATGTCCTGACGAAAATCTGGTCCTAATGTTGCATACTCTCTCCTATACTTGGAAATATTCTCTGCCTGTGTGGGCTGCCTTTGTGCTATCGCTTGCTGTGCTGTTGCTGGGGGTGCCCTCTGGAAACTGGGGAATAATGGCCTGGGAATACTACTCGAAGAAGTATATGTGCGAGTAGGTGAATGGGGTCTTCTGCCTGCCCCTGAGTTCCCCTACGCTGCATGTGGGCCCTGTGTGCCCGGTGTGCTCCTTGTGGCCAACCTATCGGCCATTTGTGCTAACGATTGAGTCATAGCATGCTGATTGACCACTAAGTTGCTGAGTACCTGCATGAAGGCTGCCTCTGGGTCCATGGGGGCCTTTCGCTACCCTCGGGTCTCTCATATCTGTCTCCCATCATCGTCTCTGCATCCCGCTCTGCCTCATGCTCTACCCTTCTCTTTGCTTCCCTATGCGCCTCTTCCTCTTCCTTTGAACTGGGAGGAAAAGAGGGATAATCTGGCCTAGGTCTCCTCTCCCTGCGTCTGTTGTAAGTGACATATTCGTCACCTACGTGCTCACAACCCTTTGGGTCCTTTGCTGATGCTCACGACCCTCTGGGTCCTTTGCTGAACTCACCGACTTTAGTCACAGGCTGGCAGGACTAAAGCTCTGATACCACTGTAATATCCCTAATTCCGCATATCGTAATATGTGACTCAACTGTCTAGTATTTTCTGCTGGAACTGATACACTTTGGGTTTCTAGACGCATTTAGTAACTCAGTTTTAACATGCGTGGTGATTTTGCAAGTGGAACAATTGTTTAACAATGTACAATAAAACATGTAATAGATAAAGAACACAGAACAACTACAATCTATGTATTATGAAATAAGACAGAATATAATGCTGCATGCAGTGAAATAAAATGAATCTCTCAGCTAGATTAGAGATAGAAGGATCTCAAGCAGAATATAATAAAGAAACTAAAACAATAGTGCTCGGAACCAGAAGAATGATGCTGGATCAATGGATGAGCAATATGAACTGCTGCATGCTACGACAACTCACTCGACAACTGTTGCAAGACTGGAAAGTTCGCCCTGGTGGCTAGACTCCTCGGATCTGCTTGGAATCTATCTCAAAGAGTGCGCCCTGACCTCCTACACACTCCTAGTGTCTATCGAATCGAAGATTGACCCTCTGCTGATCTGTATTGACTCCAGATGGGATCCCCTGGGGGGTTGCACCCCTACTGCTGCGCCCTAGTGATTCCACCGTTAGAATCTGGTTGTATATATCTCAAACTGAGCGTCCTGGTATCCTCTGTAATGGGTCGGAAGGGTTTCCCTGGATCTGATCTAGTGATCTCTCGGGAACCCTAAATGTATCCTCCCCAACTGCTGCGCCCTCACTGGCTGACTGATGCACCCAAGAGGACCCTCCGTTGGAATCTGACGAGTAATAGCTCAAAGGGTGCGCCCTGCCTTCCTCTCAATTGGGTCAAAAGGAAATGTGTGAATTCTCCCTGGGTGGGACGAGTTGACCCTCATAGTCTCCTATTGCTTGTGCCCTCCTCCTGATGAAGTGTGCACTAGCTGTATGTAGCTGTAAACTACTGCTGCAAAACGATGAAAGATCTGTGTGATCTTCCCTCGGTTACCAGGGCGTGTCTCTCAACACCGAAATCAACCCATTGGTGTTTTCCTCTTGGAATCCACAATCTCCACTGATTCGCCTAAACCGTTGTAATCTCATTAGAGCTCAAACTGTCAAATCAGAAGATGCATAATGAGTAATTAGGTCGCTTCTCCTCCTCATATACTCCTCCAAAACCCTAATTCGCCGTTGACTTCTATTTTTAGCTCCCTCACTTATGTGCCCTTCTATTTTTAGCTCAAAATCACTTAAAGGCGCTTTTACCCACTTTTCACTTATGTCACTTTCAAATTATAACATTCTCTAGTGAAGTAACATCAAGTGACCTTGTTTTCCCCTGTATCTCCCTAGCTATAGTCTAACGGGTATGTTTAGACTACTAAGCCCTCCTCTCTGGAGCTCCTACTCGAAAAGGGACATTACACAGTCGATCAGATAGGATCTACTAGCTGCGCCATCTCTGTGAGGTTGAGATGGAGGAGCACTTCATCTTCCGTTGCCTAGTTTACTATGAGATCCGAGGACGGTTCCATTGTCTTTTTCAAGAGTTACAGATGCTTGGTAGTTTCTTTAGTTATCCGGACCAAAGATGCTTGGCCTTATACATGCAGGAGGCCCTCCACGTCCGATCTTCTATCCTCCAGCCATATCCACTCCCTGGACCTGCCCCCATGTAGTAGATTACTTCCTTTTTCACGGTGCTCCCGAATAGGGGCTGTTGAAATAATGTAACTGCGAAGAGCATTCTTATTATTATTTTATTATTGGATTAAATCCCCATTGCGGATTAATCATGTCATTATTATTATTATTATTGTTATTGGATTAATCCCCATTGAGGATTAATCATGTCGGTAATTGTATAAGGACCAAATCCCCTTTTGCGGATTGGTCATCGGACAATTACAAAGTGCAGAATGCCCCGGTAGTTATAATGGAAGACCCATAATTAATTAAAGGTGGGTTTACCCACCCAGAGTGAGAGGTTGGCCCTGCCAGATTATGACCTTTCACACGTGCCAGTTTGATATAAATAAGAGGCTAGCGCCTCACTTCTAATACACAACT
>ML790261.1:15808-27556 GCA_009831015.1 Picea engelmannii | reverse complement strand
CTGGCTGCAGAGACCATATGAAATTCGTACTCTTCAGATCTGGCCTCCAAACCCTTGAGAATGACTGTAGAACTTTAGATCTGGGGATGTGGAACACCTATGATGAGATTCTTCAACTGTAATGTGAGATCTAACCCTCCAACTCAATAATCACCTAGAGACAATGCGTCCTCCTTCATAAATTCGCCCAGCCAAGAGAAATAATAAATATGCAGAGAAAACCCTTCAAGAACTGATGAGAAAAGGCTCTATGATAATGGAAAATCCTCCTGGAATAAGTTTGGCCTCAAGTTTTCCTTCCTATAGTCAGATCGAATTCTTTCTTCTCCAACAGTGCGCCCTACCTGCATAAAAACTCCCAAACCTACGCCCTGCTTCCACAATACACTTCTGGAATTGATCTGAAACTGAGTAGAATGGTGAGGGTGGGATCTTTCACCACCTTGACCAAGCTTGGATCAAGAATAGAGGAATCTTTCACCTCCTTGTTGATCTCTAGGGTTTAGTGAGACAAAACCCTCAAACGCCCAAGCTCTCAAACTCACAAGTGCAAAAGACAAAATGATCAAGAATGCATGAGTGAGGCGCCCTCACTTTCTTTTATCCCATCTTATAATATTTACTTCAATTATTTAATTGGCTTCTAAAGTTATTCACTTTATTTTCCCCACTTAGCCAATTATCTTTTATTCTCCCTTTTTGCTAAAGTCACTTTAATAATATAACTTTAATACCTTAGTGACTCCTTTTTGGCCTTTTAGTTCCCCTTTTATTTCCATGAGACTATAGTCTAGAGGAAACAACTAGACTACTAAGTCTCTCAAGACCTTTGTCACTTGGAAGGGGACATTACAGTCCCCCCTGCTAGAAATTTCTTTCCCACAAGCAATTCTAAATCTGTTTGCTGCAACACCTGTTCATTTTCCGAAGTGGCATCCTCTATTGGCAAATTTTTCCATTTAATCAAATATTCCCGGATAGCCCTGTTCCTCAACCTTTTCTCCCTTACCTCCAATATCTCCTCTGGAATTAAAATCACTTGACCTTCATCATCTACTGGAGGCTATTCTTCATTAGCAATGATATGCTGCTGTCCCAATGCCCTTTTTAGGCAGGAAACATGGAAAACATTATGGATTTTACTTCCATGTGGTAGCTCTAACTCATATGCAACTTCCCCCACCTTTCTCCTTACCTTGTATGGGTTTGAGTTTCTCAGTGCCATTTTTCTTTATGGTTGCCTGCTTGTATGGTTGGAGTCTTAGATAGACTAAGTCCCCTACCTCAAAAGTGTGTTCCCCTTTTTCTATCTGCATATAGCTTCTGTTGGTTTTGAGCTCTTTGCAAATGATCTTTGAGCTCTCTCAGTATGTCTTGGCTTTTCTGTACCCACTCCTTAGCTATAGGAGCTCTACAATGTCCAAACACTATTTCTGTAAAAGTGAGAGGATCATAACTATATAAGCCCCGGAAGGGAGACATACCAATGGACATGTGATGAGTGGTGTTGTAACAATATTCTCCCAAGTATAGCCACTTAACAAACGCTTTTTTGTTGACCTGTCACATAGTTTCTGAGATACCCCTCCACCCACTTGTTGACTATTTCAGTTCGGCCATCTGTTTGTGGATGATAGCTAGTGCCGGGGGTTAATTCTGTGCCAACTAGATGGAATAATTCCTGCCAAAATGTGCTCATAAACCTACTGTCCCTGTCACTCACAATAGTCTTGGGCAACCCATGCAACTTGAAGACCTCCCTGAAGAATAAATCTGCCACTTGAGATGCACTGTAATCTATGGAGATGGCAAAAAAATGAGCAAACTTGGTCAAGCGATCCACTATTACAAAAATGCAATCCTTACCCTGTGTCTTTGGCAAACCCGTAATGAAGTCCATGGATACACTTTCCCATTTGTGCTCTAGAATGGGAAGAGGTTGTAATAAACCTGCTGGGTGGGTGTGTTCATCTTTGTTTTGTTGGCATGTGACACACTCCCTAATGTGGCGCATGACATCCTCCTTGAGGTCTTTCCAAGTGAATCTTTCTCTGATCTGTTTGTATGCCTTAAGGAGACCCTGATGCCCAACTAATGATGAATTATGAAATGCTTGTAGTACCTTCTTTTTGAACAAAGATTCAGGAACCAAATAAATCCTCCCCTTATGATGACATCATCTACAATGCTGTACTTGTCATCTTGAACCTGTCCATCCATTAATTTGCATGCAAACCTATTTTTTGAATACTCTACCAATAGGTGCGATTTCCAATCAACTGATATGCCAAAAATCGACTAAATCCATGGCTAATGTCTCTGATCGTGACTTGCTGATTATCATACTCAACAAAACACTGTAAATCTATCATGTAAGAAACTGAAAGAAGACTTTGTAAAATTAGGAACATACAAGACATAATCTAACTCAAGAACATCACCCTAAGGCATTTGGAAAGATATGGAGCCCGATCCTTCATAGGATACATGGCATCATCACCAAATTCCACAAGCATACCTTCCTCTTGGTCTTGAAACCAACTGAAGATCTCTCTGTCATAAGCCATATGTGTTGAATCTCCACTGTCCACATACCATCTAACACTTGAAACTGTGTACATGGAAAGATCAGACACCATGGCAAAGCGGTTATCTAGCTTTGTAGTCAAATCACCCACATTGGAAGCATCTGCACTCCAAAATCCTGCTTTTGCTGCTTACCCTTTCCCTTCTTCTTCTTAGGACACTGAGAGGCATAGTGACCATATCAAGTGCTTGTCACACTTGAAGCACTTGATATGACTCAAGTCTTTCTTCCCTTGACATGAAGAATGTAATTTTTTCTCCTTTTGACCCCTCCTAGGTCCTTTCCTACCTCCTCTCCTCACCTTCCCAATGATGGTTAGCTCTAGTACATCATCCTTGTCCTTGTAACTGGTTGAGACTTGCTGCAGTCTCATCTCCTCTCCAATTAAAGCATCCTACAAATGCTTGAAGTTAGGTAACTTCTCCTAACCACAGATAACCTGGACAAAGTTGTGCCAAGATGAACTGAAGCCATTCAAAGCAATCTGAACTGGCTCATTACCTTTGACTTCATCACCAACTGGACCAAGCTAGTTTCTTAGCTTTGATAGCTTCATCAGATAGCTTGCTACTGTATCCATCTTGCACATGTGGATTGTGGTGAGCTTGTTCCCATGGCATCATACATCTCCATGACAGTCTTCTTCTTGACGATATGAGGGATCATATGATCCTTCACCAATCTAGTAGGACTAGCTTCGTGCTTGCTGCATTCTTCGTGTTCTCTGCCAGATCTTTGGGATCTGTAGGAGGTTTGACCTCCTTCTCCACAAGGTAAGAAAGGTTCTCTGCTTCCAGGAGGTTCTGCAGTCTCCATTTTCACAACACAAAGTTAGAGGCACCCTCCAACATGTGACTCCCTCTCATACTAGTAATGGCCACCACTGCAACTCCACTAAACAAGCTTCAATCTCCACTCACTGGATTAACTAGGGTTTTTCACCCCCCCAACCCTTTTCAGGTCCACGTGCTGATCACTGGCACAGATCTGCTTCAGTGACTGAAACCTCGACATACCGCCCACTGAAACCCTCCAACAGCTTACTTTCCTTCAAGGCTGATCTCATCATATCCAGAGTTCTAGAAGGCTTCAGATGCACTGCTCTGATACCATATTAAATTTCTAGACCATGGTAGTCAGATCTGCACTTAAATACAGACCCTAACCCTAGGAAATTAAAACCTTAACCTTCAATCAAAACTGCTGTAACTTTAATACAAATTCTGCTACACACAATGCTGGAAATTACTAACATCAACACAGTAAACTTGCTCAGAAAATCTGAGTTTCAAATCTGCAACTCTGTTTATTCATGAAATGGAAAAACAGTAAGCTACTACACTCACAAAATAATAATAGTCACACTCCTTCAATGGTCTGACCTCTATCTCCTTCTTAGACTAGGAGAATGGCAAGTACATTGGATCCAGTGTTATCAAAACCGTTTGGAACCGTTTAAACTGGCCGGTCCGACCGGTTTTGCCCCAAAACCAGTCGGACTGGCAGCACCGAACTGTTTTTGGCTGGTTCGGTACCAAACCGGCTGGTTCCCTACCGACCCAGCCAGTTCCATACGGCGTGTCATGGACCCACGAAATTCAAATTTAAAAAAATAATCAATTGTTTAATAAAATGGGCCTATTATGTAACCCCAGGGAAATGGTAATGTTAAAAGTAAAAGTGGCATTCTCCTTTATCTTTCATTTTCATCCTTTTACTTAAATTTTTAACATTACCATTAATTGTTTTAGGAGGTTTGAGAGTGGTTCCAACCTCATTGGACTTCATATGGAGAAAGTAGAATTTTAGGTCCCATTCAAAATTCAGCAGACTTAACGGTTTTCAGGATTTCAAGATTGGCAGGATTGCAACGTTTCCACCGGATCGTATCATGTATGGGGGTATGGAACTGGGATTTAATCTAGAGCACCAAGCCCTTTATGTACCTCGATGTTGGTGGCATTGATTGTTGAACTCTTCTGTCATGACCCTAGTAAAAATGTACCCTTCACTCAAGTAAAATCACTTATTAGGCATGCTAATATTTTTCATCTTATTTTAATGCTTAGAGGGTGACACTGATGCTGAAGATCCTAATATAGGTAATGATCTTGGTGATATGTAGTTATTTGTTGTAGCATGATTTCTTTTGGACTCTAGAGGCTATTTAGAGCCTCGTTGTTGAGGTATTTTGGTTTAGAGATGGATTGCACTCGGTGCTATTTTGGTTATATGCACTCTTACTTGCTATATAAATGAGAAAATTTGCATATTTGTGTATAAATAGTTTGGATTCACATGGATGCACATGAATATATATATGTTTTTTTTCAAAATTTGAATATTTTATGTAGTTTTTGGTCGACCGTTATTTTTTTTCTTGGTTTTTTCTGGTCCGGTCCGGTCCGGTTTCACATTTTTGGGGTCGAACGGTTCGGTCCAGTTTCTGGTTCTGATAGCATTGATTGGATCTAGACACATGCACAATGGTGGCTACTATATTAAGTCAAACCCTACTTAACTAGTGCAGTTCCCTACTAGCCAATAAAGAGTGCTCCTCAACTGGAGAATACACTAGGCATGCAAGCCTGCTATGTCCTTGAGATCTGTGCCTACTCCAACTACTGTCATGCAACCACTACCTAGGGACCAGTGCTCTCTTAACTGACTGTTCATGCAAAAATAGAACTGAATTGCTAAAACTGGAATAGCATATAACTGGAACTAGATCTGGAAATAGCATCTAACTGAAGATAAACAGAAACACTAGTTCTAAATAGGGAACCTGCTTTTGTCAAAGTAGAGAAGCAACTAATAAAAACAAACTGCTAAACTTGGACTACTGAAAACTGGAAGTATCTCGAGGATGGTGAATGGATGTGCCCACCACCCTCTACCTCTCTCTCTCCCCTAAATAATGTCAGTGCTGCACCCTCATTCACTGCTGTACGGATATGTACGGAATCTCTGCTGGAGGAGGTCGCCCTGCTGCTGTACAGACCTGCTCACCTGTCACACGTGTCTGTACCTGCTACTGTACCTTCTCTGCATCTTGCCCCAGTCTTCTCTGCTCGCAGCTGGCATTAATGGCACTCTGCTGGACACTTTCTGAGGTACTAAAAAGTCCAACACCCATTTGCCATGTTTGGTTATTTGTGGATACTAAAATACTCTCTTTGTCTGTCTCTTTAACCCCTTCTTGCCCAAATCTTTGCCCCTTCAATCAATACACAACATTTACAGTTGAAAACATGTTTTAGTAGGCAATTTGTTTTACATTAAGTAACGAGAAAGAAAAACCTATCCTATGGTTGGTGATGCTGAATGAGATGTATAATTATGGCCATTGCATTAATTAGATGCCTATTGCTAACTTATATAGTTCAATTTCAGGACTTCACAACAGAGCAGACACAAATATCTCCATCCAATGGATGGAAAGCATATTATGCAGCAACCAAAGCTGTTATAGATGTAAATGAGGACTGGTATAAGGTATTCAGAGCAAAATCATTGAGGGGGATGAGCCATATCTGGCTTAAAGCAGATTATGTTAAATGTATACATCCAGGTGGTGTGGTTTTTACTGGGTAAGCTCTCTTTTTGCATGTACTTGCAATAACAGAATTTGAGATTTTAATTTTGTAGTCCTAATTTGTGCCATGTATAATTATATCCATGAAGTGCTTTAGCTAAACTTTTCCTCTCTACATCTGCTATTTTGCCTTTTTATGAGGAGTATGCTGTGTTTCAAGTTTTCAACTCATAAGCTTTGTGGCCTGCGAAAATGCCAGATAGATATGACTTAATATTGGTCAGATTATTATATACATTTCTTATGCTTGGATTGGAAATGTAATCTGTAGGTACGATAAAGTTTTGCAGAGTTGGAAAATCCCTTTTGATTGGGATCAGCAATACAACATCCATGTACACGATGTTCGAGTTAGGGTGTTAGGTGATAATATGGCATGGGTGACATTAAAAGAGTTTGTCAATGCAGCTGTGGAGCCTTTGCTGACTACTAATATTTATGAGTTTCATAATGGCCGGTGGTTCATGGTTCATCATCACAGTTCACCCATAGTTGACATTGACATAATTGATCCCATGGTATTTCTATAAACGAGTTGAAAATGCAGGACTTGGATGTGAGAGTTCTTCATTTTTCTCTCTCTATCAGGAATATACTTTCTTATGCTTCAATTGTCATAGTCTCGTGTCTGTATAATCCATCTTTGACTTTTTACTTTCAGATATATTAATTCTTTCATTTTATGTTGCATTAAGTTTCGGGGTTCAAGGGAACGAGTTTTTGGGATGGCTGGAGGCACCCCCAAATTTCTAGGGGTTGAGCAAAATGGAATGACAAAAATATTATAAAAATTAAAATATAAACAATTATTTTAGTTTTTAACGTAGATTCTAGGACATAGGACCAGTATTAATGTACAAGATCTGAAATATCCTGGCTGTGTGGATATTTAAAAGTAGCAATTTTTAAATAATAGGTTTGAAAGACCCAACTCTGTGGATATCTAACCCTTCCCAAAAGAACCAAATAGATATAGGGTACAAGAACCTTTTTTTTCCAAGGAAAATCTCGTGGTGAAACTCAAGGGATGCTTCCCCACATTCATGGAAGGCATTCCTAGTAAACCTGTCAGTGTAGACCAGTGTGCTTAACCTAGGGGGATTTGAACTGGTCTCCTGCTGGCATGGAACTAACTAAATGCCCAGAAACATTTGCCACAACCAGTTGAGCTAACCCCTTGGGATTAGGGTACCTGTGCTTATCCCCCATTACAAGAACACACCACATGGTATTCCTACACACACTGCATAGATTATATTTGTTACGTTCTGTATGTTGAACCAATGAATGAATTCTGTTTGGAGAACTGGTATCATTTGGGAAAAATTTGGATAGGGGATTTCGAGAAATCCTTGAAACCATTGAGGGATGTGTCACTGACCTCCTTGCTTTTAGGAGGAAATGTCTATGGGATGTGGGGAATGTCCCCCATATCCTTGGGGACATCCCCTTCTAAATGGGGGGCTGCCTCCTAGAGCCCCCAAGTCACTGGGTGGGCAAACGTAGTGTAGAGCCTGGTTATTTTCAGGACTCGAGCTAATTAAAAGTCTTCTAAAATTTAGTTTAGAATTTCTTTTAATGATTTTCTTATACTTAGAATAAACCAGGAATAAACAGTAACAACATAATAATGATAACAACAGAATAATATCAGTAGCAACAACAGAATAATGATAACAACAGTAGCAGAATAATGATAACCACAACATAATACATACCTCCACCTGTAGGTTGGTTTATTTAGTCCCTTTTCTGTTTGATCTTGTTCTTGTTCTTGCCCAGACTGAATATTAACCTCCCAGCCAACTAGGAACAACCTCTCCGGCTCCCTAGCTCCAAGAATCTTTGTGGTTTCCTGGTCCCTGAGCCCAAAATTCCCAGCAACAACAATGCCTTGTGAGAGCTCCCCAAAACAATTCCTCCAATTTTCTCCTCCTCCTCCTCCTCCTCTCTCTTTCCTAAATTCAGAAATCCTCAAACATAAATAAGATCCCCCTTCCAAGTCCTCCCCTTCTTTCTTATCCTCCTCTCTCAAATCCCCCTCATTAATTCCCAACAACCTTATCCCCCCATTAATTCCTTCACCCACCTTTTAATAATAAAATAATAGACTCATTAATATATTTTAATAATTAATTAAATTTAAATTTAAAACTATGATAAAATTAATCAATTTGGGCTATTACATACACCCACCCTTCAAGAAAATTCATCCCGAAGTTAGAGTTATTTACAATACAAGGGTAACGACACATGATTCCTACATCCGCAACAAATAATCAACATCATCAATTTAAAACACTTATACATATTAGTGTACATGTGCAAGACATACATGTGTAGCTAGCACACACAGGACTCGTACATGTACTAATAAAATTAATTATCACACCTAAAGTAATTCTTGTATGCGTCCAATCCAGTCAACGAGACCATTTATTTCATAAAAGATAGTAAACTATTTAAAATGTTCACGAAATTCCTCAATTACAATTATTTAGCACAAGCAACACTTACTTAGATAATTGTAGTTTAGTTAAGTAAATATAACATACATATATATATATATATATATTTGTTTTTTTTTAAAAGAGGGAATCAAGAACTTCTAAAAGGCGAAATCCCCACACTCTCAACTACTTCTATTCATCCTTCCTCCCTAACTTACTTCCATCTTCCATTCCTATCCTTTCTCTGTTGGACTATCTTGATCAACTATATTGACTTAACTCCAAATAGAACCCGTAAGCGGAAGTGTCAACTCTCTTGACCAAGCTTCCCTAGCAGACAACTGACAGTCATCATTACACGTCTAGGGGAGCGTGAGCTAACACCGTCCTCCCATGACTCCAGGTTTCAGAGGATACATGGCGGGAAATGCCTCCACCCCTCCTAATAGGACTAGGGTCCACACCCTATCATGGAATATACAGTGGCACTGCTGTTGCTGGGAATTTTGGGCTCAGGGGCCAGGAAACCGCAAGGATTTCTAGAGCCAGGGAGCTGGACAGGTTGTTCCTAGTTGACTGGGAGGTTAATATTCAGTCTAGGCAAGAACAAGAACAAGGTAAGACAGAAAAATGGACTAGATAAACCAATCCGCAGGTGGAGGTATGTATTATGCTGTGGTTATCATTATTTTGCTGCTGTTGTTATTACTATTTTGCTGTTGCTGCTGATATTATTCTGCTGTTATCATTATTATGTTGTTACTGTTTATTCCTGGTTTATTCTAAGTATAAGAAAATCATTAAAAAAAATTCTAAACTAAATTTTAGAAAACTTTTAATTTGTTTGAGTCCTGAAAATAACCAGGCTCTACATATGGTATCAGAGCCCGGTTTCAAAACTGAAACCTGGGCTTGACCACCCACAACATTGTGATTTTGTCTTTGTGCCAACATGGTCTGCAACCTTTTCATCTGCAATCCAATTTGGGCTGTTACACGTAGGGGATGTGTCACCCAGAGGTGGGGACGGATTCTTGTGCTAGACTCTATTGATTTAGTTTTTTTTATTCTATTTTGAAAGGTAAGCAAGTCTTGTTCAGATTATAATTCCTTTTAATTAGGTAAATAATGGCCTTCCCCCTATGGGAAAAGTTATATAAGAGTTTCTTTGTTCTAGAACAGTGAAAGCTTGGGTCTTACACAGTATTTAGAGATTTTTTCACATGTCCAGAGCATGCTTATTTCCTTTTAAAGTTATGTGAAGAAATCAAAATTTTGTTATTGTTTTACCACGGACTGTGTACAGTGATTGTCATTCAAGTCTATAGGGTGAAATTGCTATGCTGTCAAAGCCTATCATAAATTTAATCTTTGTTGACTGCTGACTTTATTTGAAAGCCAATTTTATGGCTGGAAATAGTTGACAATTTTCTGATTTCATCTGAACGACATTGAAAGCTGTCTGCAAACTATGAAAATCTAGGTACTTAATTTGATCTATATTAGGGTACATATGATTGCACATGGTGATTTATCTTGGTTAATATTTTTGGTTTTTTTGGGTTAAATAGAACGAATGTTTAGCTATGTGAATTGATGGAAGATTTTTAAGAGTGTGAGGGCATATGATTTGATTTCCCTATACCCTGTTTTCAACCCTTTTTATTTTCTCTGCATATTGTGTTTGCTCTTTTGCTCTTACTATGTTGTATGTTGATTTCTCCCCGATGGCAGTTTTTGTCATTCTCATGAATAGAACAAATGTTTTATCATATGATTTCATGGCGTTTCTATTACTGTTTGTGTGGTTGTGATTTCAACTGGTTTTCCCAACATTGTGTTTCTAACCTTTGTTTCCTTTTACCTTTTATCAAATGTGCATGAATTTCTAAAGATGGCAATGCTTATATTGAACATATTTACAAATTCCTTACAGTATGGTATTTATGCGTTACTATTCTAAATGACAATAGTTCAATGCCAGATCTAGACTGTAATATGTATGGAACTGTGATTGTGGCTCATCCCTTGTGGCAGCAACTTCCAAATTGTATGTTATATCATGTTCCTTCGTGCAAGCTTTTGCTTGATTGAAGATATCTCGTGTCATTTTTGAAAAAATAGACAACGACTTCAGTAGCTTAAGTTCACAATTCTTGTGTCAATATGTACAATATCAAACGATATCATTGATTTCGATTTCTGGAGGTAAAACCACAGATAGACATATAGTCATACTAAATTTATCATGGCTGGTAATTGTGTAGGTTGAATGTAGTTGGCCCTAGGCTTGATATCGGTTACTGCGAGAGAAAGGCGTGCCACTGATTAGTGAGGATAGAATACAATAATTGTGTCGTACCATTCGCACACTTTTCTGTTGAAAACTTAAACCGCAACTTTTACATTGACTATTGAATACCCCATAGCTTGGATATTCAATACCTTGCCCCTAGGGGTGAGATCCAAAAGATTGTTGGGGCCTAGATATCGGTTACCATGACAAGAGAAAGGAGATTGTTTCTGTTGTGTAGGCCATTCATGCACTTTGCCCCTAAACCGCAACTTTTACATTTGGCTTCGAGGCATATTAGGCTTGGTGGGATTAATTAAGAAATATAGCAAAACATTGCCTTTACCATTATCAATGTAGATTGGTATTTTCTAATGGAATTTCCATTAAGTAATGTAGAAGAAATCTTTACATTTGGCAAGTCGTGTTCTTTATGTGTCACGGGTGTGAATGCACTCAATATTAAATATTGAAGAAGCGGTTGATTAAACATTAACGACGTGGTACGGAGGTGGTGAAAACAAACAACTTCTTTCTATACTGTTATTTCCATGCAACCCAATATTCAACTCTTGCTGTAGTGTCTGATTTGAAATTGTTGATGGTGGTGGTTTTGAAAATGTTCATTTACTTGATTCAATATCCTAAGGTTTAGTAAAACCGTTTTGTTGGGATGATTTGATCCAATTGTAGTGGAACGAAATGAGCTTGCGAGCACATTCAGCAACAATGCCCACATACTCTATTAGACATGCAAAGGACGAAATTGCATTGAGAGAAGTTATGTACACTCTACACCCTAGTCTGGTTAGATGTGTCACGT
>ML790261.1:0-15708 GCA_009831015.1 Picea engelmannii | reverse complement strand
TGTAGTTTCATTAGCCCTCCATCCCATCCACCATCAGTTTTCACATCTGTGGATTGTCCTCCATCCACTTACCTAATACAGAAACCCACCTATGGGGCCCCCACCCTCCACCAGTTCTCTTTCACAAAATTGTGCCCTAAAAATGCCAAGTCATCTTTCACTGGGGCACCCATTTCTATATCTGCATACTCAACCCAACTTATTCTTTATTTCTTTGGTAATTGTATAAAGCCTTTGTTTCCAGCATATACATAGTTTTTTAGTCGTCATCCTCGATGACATTCTTTTACCTGGCAAAGCAACCCATTTCGCCCTTGGTTGGGGCATCCACCCTTTTTTCATATTGGCATCGTTAACAAACCCTGAGTATCCCAAATCCATGTACCCACGATCTCTGATTTTTCCCACTTTGTTAGCCTCTAGCATAGTTTAACCACATATATAGTGCCCGCCCCCCTCGACACTAGATCCAGTTTTACGGTTGTTTCCATTCATCCTTCCAACCCCCAACCAAGGGTAGTCTTGAGTCCCACGGCATCTTGACTTTGTTCATGTTACTCATCAGTACTTGATATCATCTATTACTCAGTGGATTTCAAGAATCCCTTTGCTTCTTGGCATCGTGTCTCCCTTCATGTCGACATCAGCATAGTTTCCAGAAGGGTGGCAGTATCTTGACTCTCATTACCTTTTCAATGAGGAGTCTCAGACGACACAGAGAAAATCATCATTGCTTTTTGATTCCATTGACTACCATAACATTCGACTTCAGCAAACTCTCATGTTACGGTGGGTCTTACTATGCGATTATTGCAGTTGTTTCATACCAGCCGAAGCCCTCTGAATTTGTTAGGCCATCAATGCCTATGAGTCATCGACAATTCTTACAGTCATCCTTGACTCACTTCAGAGCCCGTTCACCGTTCAAAATTGTCATATGTCGTTATCAACCGCCCCCAAGGGTGTTGTAGTTATTTACATCAGCATCCATCATCAGTTACAGTCCCACATTTTGGTTTCATGACACGAGCATGGGGCATGTCTGCCTCATTTGTACACAGATTTATTTTTTCTCCTAGAGAAAGATTTGGGTCCCACATTTTTTCCTCTCCCTCTAGCGGATCGCTCTTGCAGTTCCTCTCTTCACTCTTCCTTACAATGGCACTCTCAGCAAAAGAAACATTGATGTATTTCGGCTATATGTATGCTCCTAACCTCACACATCAGGGCACATATGTTATCACTGAAAAATGTCTGCAGCATTGCATACAATGGTTGAAGAAAGACATCAATGATAGCAGCAATTAGTCCACCTATCACACCAAAATCCATCAAAAGGCACAAAAACTATACACTTGGTTCAAAAATTTAAAGTGCGCAAATTCACCAAAGGAAGTGTGCATAATGTGCAGGCTAACACAGCCCTCAGCGCGCAGTGTGTGCAAGATGTGCGACTATCTATGAGAAAAGTCACACACTTCCATAAAAGGCGCATTTATGAATCTTGTCGGCCTCTCAACCACTTCTAGTCCGACCCCCAACACGATTTGACACTCATATATGAGTGAAATCTAGCTTGGAGGTTGGTCAAGGGCTAGGAAGTGCCCTAAAAGGCCCCTTGTTCAGACTATGAACCAATTATATCTTGTCATGAATGGATACTATAAATATGTGCCATGGATGTGCTAGAAAAATAAGAACTTCAAGGTATTGTTATGCTGCAAAAATTCTTCTTTGATAATCCTCTTTTCTCTTTGAATCATTCAAGCACCATTGCAAGGGCCATTCATTCCACTCACCTCTTGAGAGAATTGGTATTGTATTTCTTCACCACTTTTCATTTTCCATTGTATGAAGAGAAGAGCTCTCTATTAGGGAACTCAAGATCCCTTCCAATGAGGAAGAGGAGATTCATAAGTCCCTGCCTTTCTCTATTGTGTTTAGCCTATCAATATATTGATCCATTGGTAGCTATATATTGGTCATTTTTTGTTTTTCATGGTTCTAGTTCTTCAAGCTTCTCTAACGTTTATTTCTTAGTTGTTTTTAGTTTTATTTATTTTGTTTCATGTGTATTTGGTTATCTAATCAATTCACAAACTTTTTCATTGTTTAGCTGGCTTAACTAAACATGCAAGTGTTGTGTTTTTGCTCACCCATGTGACAAAACCAACACAACAATACCCATATTCAAATTGAGAAATCTGAATTATACATTGGTTGTTGTACCCATATTCAAATTATGAAATTTGAATTATACATTGGCTAAGTTTCTTGAGGTGCAATGGAAGTACACCCTTTTACAAGGTTGAGGTTTGACTCCTCTCGAGGATAATTCCACTTTCTCATTATCATTGGTATACCCATATTCATATTGAGAACCCTAAATTCTAGTTCTAATACCAAATGTTAGATGTTGTTTCTCCAACTCAGATTTTTATTTAATTCATTGTTTTATAAGATAGATTTGTAAGAAAGAAAGTTAAATGTATATAATGAAATTGATGGTAATTTTATGATAAAAATGTGTGTTCATGACAAATAAATAACACAGTATGTAAATCATGATAGTAAATAGATATTCAACATAACCAAACAATTTGAAAGTAAACCTTCTATTATTTCATAAATAAATTAGCATGCAAATACGAAGGACTTATCTATCACAAAGCTTGGCTTGGGCTATAGAGGTCTTTATTGGAGATCACCAAAATTTCTCAAATCATATAGGGAGGAATTCCACCTAGTCAAAACTCCCATACAACACCCAAGTGGGTTCACGCTCTCATATTAAGGTATAGGGTCCTCTCCCTTATCCAGAGCACAACTCTATATTTCCTCCAAACCTAAGCCAATTATTCAAATCATATAAATAATAGAAGAATGGTCTCCATAAACAAAATAATGACCCTTCCAAATAATTATTACATTCTTAATTATAATTTACATAATTAGGAAGTTGTCGTGTTCATTTTTTTATTTTATTTACACTTATCTAGTATTAATACATAACATAGGGAAAATGGGTACATGACACTCTTACCATTTGCAAGCATAGAGACATTGTTTCACACAAGTTATTCAATTACCAATTAGAGGGAAAGTCCAAACAATATGGGAGACGAATGATGGAAGAACATGAATAATGGAAAATAACCATGAATGTTGAGCATTAGATGTCTTTTCTTTGCATTACGCTTTCACTCCCTCTTCCCAAGGATAATACAACTTGTACATACAAGGATAAGACAATGTGTACATACAAGTAAAATATTGATGGGAAATATTTTAAGGAAGCATGGACAAATGGTAGAACTTTCCAAAGAACAAAGGTCAAAAACAATTCGCCCATGCACCCCCATTCATCTTCCTCTCTTGAAGCATCATAGGTTCCTTGTTGCTCCTCAAGTAAACTTTTTGATGAATATTATATTATTGTAGTTTCCTTTTTATACATGTGTTTATGTAGCTTAAGCACACCATGGCATGGAAAGCTTTATGAAATTCTCAAACCCCATCTATATATTCTTTTAACATCCTACACAACCAATTTTCAAGTCATAAATTTAAATAACTATCCACATAGTGGTTCTTGGAAACATAACATCCACACCATAATGTTAGCCCCCTATTTGGACTCACAAGCATTCACTAGCCAAGTCTTTGCATTGGGCTTCACACTAGGAATACAATACATTTTACTTTTTACAATGGGGGATTATTATAACTCAACGCACTTGGCTTTACTCCCAACAGATAAACCGCATCATTACATCATATGCATGAATTAATATAATATAATCCATCGGTTGAAATTGGGGTATTACAAAGTCTTTGATGAACAATCTCTCCAATCAAAGAAGCAATCATAAAACAAGTGAAATGAGAGTGTGTGCAGTTGTGATGAAGTGAGAGATATCAAAATGATGGTGTGGATATGAGGATTGTCTTATAAAGAATATGAATTGAGGCATGGGAAGGCTTGCTAGCAAAGATTCCCACACAAGATTAGGATTGAATGTGTATCAGTCCTTTAGATTAACAAAGTACAAAAACAAATGTGGCAAGTTGATGGTTAATACAGTAAAGATAGGTCACCTATACAAAATAAATGAACTCCTAAGCTGTCATAAATTGCGAACTAAACCATCATTACATCTACTACAAAACAAATATGTGGCATATCGATGATTAATGCAGTGAAAATAGGTCATCCACAACATAAATAAGCCCCTGAACTGACATAAATTACACATTAAACTCTTATGTATTCTCATAAATTGCACATTAAACCATTATTGTATCTAGTAAGTATCATTTATGAATTTATTTATGCAAAAGGTACATGTCAATCATAGAAATTAAGTGATATTCATTATATATTATATATTAATAAAATTCAAATAAACAAAATAAATCAATAAAAAATTATATTTTAATGGAAAAAAATTGCATGGTAGGTTTAACCTTAACTAATGTATGCAGCGAGTGCTACACCTGGTTATGGAAATCCAAAACTATGAAAAGACATGTATGATGTAATAATTGCAATGTATGATGTCATAATTGCAAGACCTTATGATGTCTTCTAGAAAGATATTATTGTCAACATGTAACTTCAAGGCATTATTATAAGCATATAACAACTGATTATAGTAAGTACTTATGACATTATTAAACAATGATTATTTTTCAGTTAAAGGTATAAATAAAGAGTAAAAGATGATTATTTTTTTAGTTAAGGGTATAAATTTTGTTTTTAATATTAAATTTACTATTTAATTTATTATATTTATATATTTTAATGTTAACAAAAACATTAATAAATATTATAGAGTCAATACAATAACTTTTACAATTTTATAATAAAAATAAATAAATAAATAAAATATTAATCTTTTAAAAGGAAAAAATTATTAACAATTATCCTACTACATTAAATATAGTAAATATAGTAGTATGTAGAAGTTTAAAAGAAATTAGTGTATAAATTATCTATACATATTGAAATAGAGTAGTAAATACTATTGCATAAATAACCTTAAATCTGAAATACTTTAAATCTAATTAAACATGAAACATGAGATGTATTCTAGAGTGTATATCAAAAGCTTAGACATAATAAATTGAATTCAAATATTACAACAAAAACATAGATATGAAATAGATATATACTGGATATTTAAATATGGCACTTGATGTCCAAATAACTAACATGAAACAAATTATATCAATAGTTGCAATTCATTTATAATGAGTTTTTTAAGAGTGAAAGTACCAAGCCCTTCAACTTTCATTGAGATTAGTGTTAAAGTAATTTATATGATTGAAGGAAGTTGTATTGGGAAAATGTCAGCATTTTAGTTAGTGTTCATGCACTAGTATTTACTATTTTAGTTAGTGTTCATGCACTAGTATTTACTATTTGTTTAGAAATGTGAAACAAAAAACTCATTGGATATGGTCTCTTTTGGTAGCTTTGCCCCTGTATGTTAGTTTTGGTATGCCTGCAATGTGCAAGATTACATTCAATGAATTGTAATGTAACAAAGTTGCTTAGAACTTGCCTCTTAAGGGGTTAGTTGGGAAATTCTTAAAGGATTTATAAGTTAGTGGGTTACGTATTAGTGGGTTAGTAGCACCACTCATGGATAACTACTCAATCATGGATAACTGTATTCAACCATAGTTTATGATGTTCGACTATAGTAAACCATAGTAGTTAGGGATTTAAGGTAAGTGATTAGAACATATTAGTTGGTTTGTTGATCAATGGTTAGGGGGGTTGTGAGTTAGTGGATCAATGGTTAGAGGGTGTGTTGGTTAGTGGTTAGGGCATCAGTAGATTAGTGGTTGGGGTTATTTTGGGTTATTGATTTAAGGGGTAATGGGTTAGGTATTAAGGGGTTCATGGTAGTGGTTTGGGGTTAGTGAGTTAGTGGTTCATGTTTAACTTTGATTTATGGGGTTAGTGTAATAGAAAACCCCATTGGGGCTACCATGCCACAATTGATTTTTTACACTAACTAAGGGCACTACTAAGATAAAATTAGGAGTTAACATAACAGTGTGACAAACATTTCTATTAGTCGGACCTCTTCAAATTAGCAAGGATACTCTAACACTCATAGAGAAACCTAAGCAAAGGACAAGGATGGACATCATGATATATAGTAGGGATTCAATGGAAGATCAAATAGAAGTGAAACTAGATTAATTGTACCTTCCTGCTACAGATGCGAAGGTTGGTTGATGAACTATCTAAGAGTACATACTCTTAAAAACACGAGTGATAATCTTGGAAGTAATCCACATGTGCATCTAAGGAGTGGGAACGAGGTTTATATAGGTATAGTTTTACCTTTATATGATTTATCGACACAAAAATTACAACAAGGTGACCTTTGTCATCATGAAGTTCCATTGAATGTGATTAAACATAGTTACAATACCTCACGTTCTTATTAATATCCACAATCAATTAAGAAGTCATATCAAAAATTCATTTATTGTAACCATGAGATAGCAAGTAGTACAAGTTGGTATAACCATAACAAATCATGATTAGTTGAAGTTTTGATTTTTTTTTATATAGTTAAAATATCCTCAACCTCGAGTTCATCCCACTAAATGGACACTACCAAAGCACAAAAGGCAATCTCATTAAATGTCCTCTGAACAAAAAAGAGACACTATCAAAGCACAAGCAACCTTAATCTATTGAAGTGTAAGGTAGCTTTCAAGTGGATATTGCATGATGGAAGAGTGTTTGAAGGGTAGTTAAGGGAAAGAATTATGCACCTTAGAAAAAAAATACTAATACAAAGTAAACATCTACTAAACTCATAACCTTATTAAAACAACATTTAAATAATGATTATATTTATATTTAAATTACATAAACTATAATAGTGTGAAATTGTGAGTTTCATGGGTGTTCAAGAAGACATGTTAGCATTCATGGAAGACAAGAAAAACAAACCATCTTAAAATAAGGAAGTAAGAGCATGCATAACATATCACTATTATTTATTATTATATTGAGAAAAATAAAATGTGAAAATATGTAATATTTTTATCTAATTATATTTTATATAAGTTAATTACATGATTTAGTGTAATAGAAAAATATTTATAAATTAAAATTTAGTGTAATAGAAAAAATGTAACCTAAATATTTATAAATTAAAATATATAGAAAACATAATTTTATAATATAAAAAATAAAAAATTATTATATATATATATATATATAATTAAAAAAAATTGTTTATATATCAATTTATAATATTCTAAATTCATAGTGATTAAATATATTTTAAATATTAAATATTCACATTTTAATTTTTTATCCTTCCCAATAAATATATTTAAAGTTCATAAATTCATCATACTTCACTAGAATTAACACTAGAATGTAATGGCTCACACCTTTAGTCACTCACTTTATTACCATGCCATTTGTTGGTTGGGTCTTCAAATGGTCAAAGCCTGACCATGATGGTGTTTTGATAAACTACATCCCAAATCCATGAGATCGAAAGGCCAGATGGGTATCTGTCATGGTGATCTGCCTTATTTTTCTAGGTCGTACTTTGGTGGCGGTTTGAGGCGTTGGATGGCGTTATTATTAATTTATTTCATAGCCATTAGTTGTCATTTGTTAATTTGTTTAAAGTTAAAAAGAAAGGAAATATTTGGTATTTGATCTTTTTAATTTCTTATATCGAAAGAGAGCAGCTAATACAACTTTTATGACGAGTCTTTTTTAAGCAAAATCGAACTCAATTTAGCTTATTCATTTTTTTATTTTAGATTATCCACTGACCTTAAAATAGATCAAAATTCCTACAAACATAATTTCCATGCAAAGTTTTTACAAGTACGAATAATATAAATTATTCAATGTGGATTGTGATCATGTTGACGCGTGATTAGTAAGATAAGCTTGGGCAATGTGGAGATACTTAGACAGAAGCAATGCTTAATGAGGCGAGTCATTTTATTTCTCTTTTACTTCTATGAGCAGGTGGCGGTGGTATACGGTAGTTGTCTGGTACTTGTCAGTGTTAATTAAGCCTCAGACATTAGTTGTCAGTTGTAATTAAAGTCCCAAGACACTTGGCAATGATATTTCTTATATTAAGAATGATTACATTAAATGAAAAATTAAAGTGATGGTTGGGTGGCAGTTTTAAGGATTTTTTAATTTTTTTGATTTTTAATTAAATAAGTAATATGACAATACCTTTTAAAACCACATAAAAATTGTCATATCATTGTGTTCAACCAATAGAAAATTCAAAATTTCAAATTCCATAAATCAAAAAATATAATTTATTTTAAAAATAATTAAAATAAATAAAAGAAAATTTAAAAAATTTAAATCTTTATACAATTACAATCAATTAATTGAAAGTCAACAAAAATTGACTACTAAGCAATTACAATATACAGTGTCTTTGACATGTATAACAATGTTATTTTCAAAGAATAGTAAGGGGAGAGGATGCACAACATGAAAAGGAAAGTTAAAAGAATATGTCATGGACAAATGATCATGTATATGATTATAAGGGACTCGTTCAATTGTCTTTGGCGATGGCATCTCATTAAACCATAACATGAGAATCGCACTCAAGTATAATGTAAAAAAATGGAGGAACCAACTTCATAAAAGCACACTCTAAGAATGAAATTAACTTATTTATTAACAATGGCAGCTTCTTGTTAAGGGAGAGAAAAATATTCAATATACTTAACAGGTCTATTGTAGTGATTCGTGTGTATTTTTTGTCTTTTGTAGAATGAATTTTCATATTTTTCTTCATTGTAGCAACATCCTAGAGATGATGAAAAATATTCAAATAGTTTAGATGATCCACTCACGTTAGACAGAATTTGTATTTTAAGTATGAAAAAATAATATTTTTCACATGGTAGAGATTAACATTAGTAGAATATTTTTTGGTATTAAAACTGATTGAAACTCAATAAATTTTAAGATCTTAATCATATATCCACTTTTTCCAATAAATCAAAGTTAATGATAATACATAAAAATGCCCCAGCTTTTTCTTATGAGATGCTTCCTATATTGTTGTGTGGTAAGCTCAAGGAACTATATGATCGAACCACCATCTTAAAATATTGAAAGTTAAGATGGATCTATGTTGGTTGTTCATTATTATTATTATTATTATTATTGTGTGTGTGGAGCTCTATTGAAGTAGAGAAGCGCATCAATGAAAACTTCAAAGAGTTTCATGGAATCTCTAACCAGGTAGGTCTTGCTTCCTTCATAGGCAAGGCTCCTTGTTTTCCTAGCAAAAGATGGCCAGAAAGAACATAGGCCCACTCCCCTCGAGAATGTTTGGAGAAAGCATATTCTGATCCAGAGATTTAGGTGGATCATCAACAGAATGCAACATGTCTAGTTACCCTCAAGTTGAGAAGCTTGATATGCAAATTTATGGGGATGTGGCTTTCAAAGAGGACATTGAATAGTTGGATCTAGGCAAATTGGAACCAAGTGAGAGGTTCTCAATCTCTTTGTTAGGTTATGGATATTTCCTAGTGGTTCTTTCCTATTTAAGTAAAAGGAAAAGGAGTTTTGACTTAGGGCCTTGGTTCCTAAACAAGGTGGCTTGTTCATGCGTTTTTGGTCAATTAGGTTTGATCCTTGAATCAACATCCCTACCATTACTCATGTTTGGGTGCAATTTCCTTTTCTACATTTAGAGTTTTGGAATGAGTATACTTTCAAGTTGATTGGGGATAAACTATGATCCTATATCAAGGCCCCCAAGGCCATGTAGGCAGGGAAGATGACTACTTATGCTTATATCTATGCCAATATGGATTTGAGCAAGCTAATTCATGAGAATATTTATATCAAGTTGGGATCCCAAGTCCATCAACGAGCTTTAGACTATGAGGTCATCCCTTTCAAGTGTGGGGCTTGTCATGAATATGGAATTTGGAGAATAAATGTCTTTTGAAGCCACAAAAGGAAGATACAAATGAGGGGGATTTCAAGTCTCATAAGCATCAAAAGCAATGTCAAGAAGGTCTTCACCCTAGGTCTAGTCAAGTAATGAATTTGTCCTACTTCAAATAAGTTTGATGCTTTAAGTTGTGATTCTTTGGAGTAAGGCCATATTCCCCATGTTAGCTAGGCTCCAATCAATGTAGCTAAGAAGCCCCCATAGCCTTCTAAGGAGCCCCAATTTGAGTCTCAAAGCAACTCAAAGAGAAAAGAGAAGTTGCATATAGGGGTGAATACACCAACGCCTATCTCTTAGGTTTCCAACCCAGACATCCCCTCCTGGTCTACGAATTCTCTAGTCTTTGAGGAAGATAATGAGTTACATGCTCTCTCCAAGAGAGATCCTTCTAGCCCTCGTAGCACTCTCTCTAGGAAAAAAGTGTATTGGAGGTAGGGAAAGAAGGGAAGGACAAAAGGGACAGAGAGGCCCAAACTGGGATTACAAATGAAACTCGGAGAACTATCTATGAACAAAATTAAAACCTAAATGGCCCATTTGGGTTCCTTGGATCCCTCCTCGATAGGTTTCCCTTGTTAAAGGGAATTTCTCTTTAGGGTTACAGATGAAAATTTTCTCTTGTTATATCAAAGGGATGGACCTTAATTCCAAGCATAATGTCTTCCAAAGAAAGTTGTAAATAGAAAATATGAATGTTGTTTTCATTTAGTGAACAAAAACCAACAATAGTAGAATAGAAATCCTCGTAAGAGAAATCTATCCCCAACCCCTACGTTTCTACATCAATCACACTGGCAAAAGTGGTGGTATCATTGTACAATGAACCATGCAATGTTGGAGACTTTGGAGTTTTCCCCAACAAATTGCAGATAACATTGAAAGAAAAGGCGATACTTTGTGATCTACCCTTTTACCTTATGAATGTTTATGGTCTTGGTCTCACTGTGCTAAAACCATCTTGTTGGAACATGTTGAGAAGAGAGAGGGCAAATTTTTCAGACATCCCTTGGGTCGTTGGAGGAGATCTAAATCTCATCTTAGGTCCCCAAGAAAAGCACAGAGGCTACTAAGGTCACTAGAGCTCAATTCCATGAGAGTTTACTCAAGATAACACATTGATTGACATCCAACCTAGTATGGTATGTTTACTTGGAATAATAAGAGAAATGGTAAAGGATTTGTAATGGAAAGACTCAATAGATTATCAGTAACTGAAAATTGGGTTGACCAAGGCTTCAATGTGGAGTCTTGCATCCTAAGAGGTGCACTCTCAAAGCATTGACATATTACCCTCAAGGTATCCAAGGCAAAAAAAAAAAAAACATTCCCTTCAAATTTGAGTAGATGTGGACTTTTCATGCAAGTTTCTTACCCAAGATTCAAGGTTGGTGGGATAAATGCTCAACTTTCGTTCTAAACAGTTCATTTTTCACAAGAAACTGCAAAACCTTAAATCTAAACTCAAACCCTGGAAGATAGATGTGTTTGGAAACATTTTCAAATAGAAAGAAGTTGTAGAATAGTAAATGGAGACTATTCAATGAATCATTGAGGAGGAGGAAGTCGCAATGGAATTGCATAGCAAGGAAAAGGAGTGGGATTCACCAATGGAAGAAAACTATAGGAAAGAAAGGACAAAATTTGGAGCCCCAAATCTAGGATTTCAATGGCTAAAAGATGGGGATCGAAATACAAAGCTTGCCTTAGTTGAAGAACATACAATCACATTTCCAAATTGCAAACCAATGAGGGCAATGAAGTAAAGGTCATGAGAATCTTTGTTCATAAGTCCTCAACTATTTGGGATCCTTTCTCTTAGATCGAGATAGATCAAGAAGAGTTCCATCTTGAAGCTCGAAACATAGTTTTGTCCTCCACATCCAACAAAATCTCATTAGAGGATAATTACAGGTTGTGCACTCCCATCTCAAAGAAAAATCTTCATGACGTTTCTTTCTCCATGAAAACAAGTAAGGCCCCCAACCCTGATGGTATTAATGTCGATTTCTTCAATTAGCCTAGGAAATAATTAAAAACTTGATCTCCTCTGAGTTGTGGAGGAATCCAAATTAACTTCTACCATGTCAAAGGCTCTAACTCAACTTTTCTTAACTTGATTCCCAAGAAAGTTGATGCTTCCTCCTTCCACAATTATAGGGCTATATCCCTTTGTAATACAATATATAAAATCACCACCAAGGTAATGAGTCTTAGGATCAAACCTCTACTAAAGGAACAAGGTGAGTTTGTAATGGGCAGGGAGATCTCAATTGTTTAGTAACTATGCAATGAGCTATCCACTCCTCAAAATACCAAAAGAAAGATGGCATGCTTCTAAAACTTAATCGTGCAAAAGCATATGACATAATTAGGGTTTCCTTGGGGAAAATTTGGCTAAGTTTGGGTTCTTTAAAAAATGGATCAACTAGGTTATGAGTTGTGTCTCAACTACTTCCTTTGTTTTTCTTATTGATGGTGGCCCTTCTCCTTTCTTTCAAGACTCTAGGGCTCTAAGGCATGACTATTCTTTGGCCCTTCCTTTTCATCCTCGTCATGGAAACCCTAGGGAAATCATTAAAAAGCTAGAGACGTTAGAATCCTTAAGGTGTCAAAGTTGTTTTTCCCTATCATGCACTCCTTATTTGTGGATGATATCATGCTAATATGGGAGCCTACTATGAGGGAAGCCGTGAACTTCAAAAAAAATTGAGACTTTGAGCTAGCCTTGAGCCAAAAAATAAGTTTGGAGCAATCCATTGTTTTATTCCTTAAGCCCAATATTAGAACCCATAATAAAATCATAGGGTCCTTGGGTTTCTCCAAAGGAGAATTCCCTCAAAGTATGTAGGCTTCCCCTTCTTAGCCTTGAGAAACGAAAAGATTAGCTAGAAAAATACTATTGAAAATATCAAATCTAAGATAGAAGGTCATGTGAATAGGCACCTCTCCCTAGCAAGAAGGCTAGTATGTATCTCCTCCATTTGTTTGATGTCCCTATCTTCCTAACTTATGTACTCATAGCCCCTAAAGCCACCTTGAATGAAATTGAATCTATCATTCAAAAGTTCCTTTGGTCTAGTGCTAATCTTGAGAAAAAATGGCACCTCCTCCCTTGACTGCAAGGCCTATATGGGAAAGGGGTTTTGGGCTAAGACAATTGGGAACCATGAACATAGCTCTTGTTGCCAAGTTAATCTAGAGATTCATTAGGGAACCAAATACCCTATGGAGCAAGAAGTTGAGATGTAAGTATTGGAATGGGAACCCTTCAATTATAATCATGCAAAGAATCCCCTCTCCCTTGCAGTTCCCCCGTTTGGAATAGCTTATAGTTCGAAGCATCCCCCTAATTGCTAGGTACCACTTTTGGAAAATTCCCTATGGGGATATTGCATTTTGGGACAGCCAATGGAATGACCTTCCCATATCAAGTAGGAGAAAGACCTTTCCCACTTCAAACAATTGCTAACATAAAGAATTGGATAAAGGTGAGGATTTTGGGGAAGATATACCAAGAACAAGGCTTAGAAAGTGGAAAGATCCAAATGATTGGCCAATTCAATTGCCAAACCCTACAACCCAAAGAATTGGGGAGATCATTAAGTTGTGTTTCATCCCAATCCTAGAGGGAACTAACATCCTTAGATAGATGTCTAAGTCAAGGGATTACACTATCAAACACGCATATCTCACAACTTTAAATGAAATTTCCCACTTATAGATTTGTAAATGGCGGAAGACGGTTCGATATCCTAACTTCTAGGGCAAAATCTCAACATTCATTACCTTATCAATAAGAAAATTTTCTTAAGGGAAGCTAGCTACCAAAGATGGAGGCACGCAAGGGCCTCCTATTTGCCTTGGTTACAAGGTTAGCATAGAATACAACATCCACGATATGTTCTCCTATCAATTTGCCAAGACTGTATGGGAAAGGTGGGAGGATGCTTCGAGATCAAAAATCCCAATAGTAAACTCCATCAAAGCCTTGTCCCAAGACTAGGGCCCAAACCCTTGGAAATCATCCCAACTCAAAAGCATGTTTACATTGTACAACAATGTCTGCATTTATTTGTAGGAGCTTGTGGAAAGCAAGATAGTTGAAACTTTTTTAGGAGCAATTACTAAACCCAGATCAGCCCTAGATGTAAGCAATGATCCTTATGTTTGAAGTTGTTAAGGCCTCCAAATCAAGTTGATCATTCATGGGGATGAGTTGGATATCATGAAAATCTTTGGCTTGGTGGAATTCATATCTCCACTAGCTCGAACTTGTCCATATCTATCAAATGGACACCTTTAAAGCCAATGTAGGTTAAGGTCAATTTCAATGGATCTGCAAAAAGAAATATGGGAGTGGCAGGAACTAGAAGTGTCATTTGGAATAGTTAAAGTGATTTGGATCAGCGTTCATTAATGGGAGTCTTGCTCAAACCACAAGACATGCTTACAATACTTCTCCAAGGTCTTATCCAAGTGAAATCCAAGAATCTACCATGTCATCGTGGAAGGGGACTTGGGTTATAATCCAACGTCTAAATAAAAGTTACTACCTCTTAGCACTAAGAACAAGTTGGTATCCTTCAAGCAATCTCCAAGGTGGCTAACAACATTCAAAATATCAAGTTCATGGACATTCCTCGTGGGTGAAAGAAGGTGGCAATTGGCTTGCTCACTAGGCAATCTCTTCCAAAAATTCTTTGTCCATTCATGTGACCATCAAAATAACAAAGCAGGAGACTTGGGCCATCAATTAGAAAGCCATCCTCTAGGAGAATGGTACTCAACGGCATTACAAAATCAACCTTTAAGCCAATACTCAAGTTAGATCATGTGGGTATACAAGATCCCATATCCACTTTGGTATTTGATAGATGGATTATTCCTTCATTGTCTCTCGAGAGTTGTCCATTTCAAATTTCACAATCGGATCTCAATCCTTGGGATCCTCCTAAATCTATAGAGGATCAGAGGATCAAGCATTTTTCCTAAAAGATGGTTACTAATGTCTACCATAGACTCCTATCAATCACAATCTCCAAGTCTACCTATACCTCTTCTCCAAAATTTTGGATGTCTATCATGTGTTTCTCTATTGCATTCCATTAATGGATCTCTTTCAATAAATGCTACAAATTTCATTATATATACCCCTAATTTTATTATGCGTATAGTTTGTAATAGAGTAATAGATCTATTTTCTTTGGTGCTCATGCATGGAACCATATATAGAACCAACTTCACCTCTTCCATGATTGTAACAATTCTACTTTTGCAATTGGTATAATATAAGACTTTTTCCACCCCATATATATATATATATATATATATTCCAAAATTTATTATATATGCCCTATTTTTATTATGCTTGTAGTTTGTAATAGATCTATTTTCTTTAGTGCTCATACATGGAACCATACATAGAACTAACTTCATCTCTTCCATGATTGTAACAATTCTACTTTTGCAATTGGTGTAATATAAGACTTTTTCCATCATATATATTGCAAGTGGGATCCTCCCCTCTTTTTCAAATACCCAAACAAAAAACAAAGTCAGCCACCAACAACAAGAACGGCTGGTAACCCTAAGGGACTCAACCAGATTTGAACCTATGACCTATGGCCTCCCCATCAACAGCGTGTTGTTGGTTAATGGTTCAACCAATTAAACTAACCCTTGACACTATGTTTGGTTTATT
>ML790260.1:535710-559227 GCA_009831015.1 Picea engelmannii | reverse complement strand
CATTTAATAGATTTATTGCAAGTAGATAGAATATTTACTTCTAGATTTGATAGTTTTAGAGCGCAAGAGGGAAAATGGATATAGACACCCTCCTTTGTACATTGTAACATTATTGAAATTGAGGGCATTCAGAAGAGAAGAGCATGCAAAGAACTGTATGAAGAACACCCATGTACATACATTGAATTAATAGAAAGAGATTTGATTCAAATTCATGGTTTGTGTTGTTTTCTCTGTGTATTGATGTTATGCTCATGAATGTTTGCTTCCTGTCATGCATTTGATTCTATATGTTGTGTATGTGATTTCATGGTTGAGTTGAAGTCTGAGAGGAAGAGTGAATGAGTTTCAATTGTTCCTCTAATTGAGCCAGAGGATTCCTGCAAGGAGTGTAGTTGAATTGTCCGCAAGGAGTGCGTTGACAGAAGGGTTCAATTAGAGTTAGCTTTTGTTCTCATCTCAGAGAGTGCAGTTGGGCATGAAGGAGCCGTGCAAGGAGTGCGCAGGCCAAGCTAAGTCTCAGAGTTGTGATTCTGAACGAAGAGATTGAAAGACTGCTGCTGAAGGAGTGCACAGGGTTGAAGGCTTCAACTCTTAGTCATGGTTGAAGATTTTCCGCAAGGAGTGCGTACAAAGAGTTCTTTCGAAGGACCTAGAAGCTGTAAGAAAGATTAGGAGGGATAGACCTTCAAATCCGTTGAAGGACAAGAAAGAAGGTTGTGCCTTGAAGGTTGCAAGGAATGCTGCAGGTTTCCGCACAGGGCGACGAGTTCTGTGGAAGAACGGTTCGTCATTTCACAGAATCATTAAAGGGAGAACGGATGGACGAAACCTTTGGAGGAGATTTCATGAAGTTCCGTGGGCCTTTGGATTCTCACGGAGGTGCAAGGAGGTTACGACCACGTCTGGGAATTGAGTCCAAGGGATTGTGGGTCATTATATCACTCGGTCGGATACGTGCCAAGAATCAGAAGAAGATCGCGAGTTTCGGCGTCTCGGGCATCTGGAGCTGACATAGGAGTTAATTGACCTCGCAAGTAGTGAAGTCGCGAGGGAGCGAGATCGTGAGTTTCGGCGTCTCGAGTATCGAGAGCTGACATAGGAGTCAATTGATCTCGCGAGTAGCGAAGTTGTGAGGGAGCGAGATCGTGAGTTTCGGCGTCTCGGGCATCAGGAGTCGACGTGGAAGTTATTCGACCTCGCGAGTAGCAAAGTCGCGAGTGGCGAGATCGCGAGTTTCGGCATTTCGATGTCTCGTGTATCGGGGGTTGGAAAACCGAGTGCTTGGTGTCACGAATAGCGAAGTCGAGATAGAGCAAGGTCCCGATAGAGGTGAGAGAAAGTCAGCGTTGACTGATATCTCGGGTCTCCGGGATTCAAGAGCCCAGTGATCAACAGAGAACTTGCGAAGCCGCGAGTTCTGATCCTCCGAATAACTCAAGAAAGGGGGGGGTCACGAGAAGAGAGTTGTGGGTGCAGATTTCCCGATAGGGAAATAGAGAAGATCCTTGGAGGTCTTCGGGCCGGTAAGAAGAAGAAGTTCTTGAGAAAGCGGACGTACTCCGAGGAGTGCGGCTACGTCAGGTTTGGTATCAGAGCGGGAATATTTCTTTGCTTTCTGTAGCAAAGAAAGAGAATTCTCCATGCCGTCGAGAAGAGAAAGGTAGTCGCCTGATCCAGAAGATAGGAGGTGTGAAGAAGAGGCAGGCAAGTAGTCAATCCAGAAATGGAGAGACAAATGCGTGATCTCTGAGCAAGACTCGAGGACATGGAGACAACGCAAAGACGCACAGCCAGTGCAGGGGATCTTAGTGATTCCGAGAGCGAAATTGAGGTTGAACGAGAGGAGGAAGTTGCAGCCAAAGATGCATCAACCGAGCGTTTAATCAAAGCCATTGCCAGGATGGGTGCGAAGGAAAAAATGGACATTCCAGTTTACGAGGGAAATCTAGATGCAGAGGAGCTACTAGATTGGATTAGAGCTCTGGATACCTACTTCGAATATGAAGACGTCAAAGAGGACAAGAAAGTCAAGCATGCTGTTACGCGCTTGAAGGGACATGCAGCATTGTGGTGGGACGAGCTACAAGCTGATAGATGTTGCAAAGGTAAGCAAAAGATTAAGAGTTGGGATCGAATGATCGCGAAGATGAAATCGAAGTTCTTCCTGAGAGACTATCAAATTACTCTGTTCAGGCGAATGCAGAACCTGAAACATAAACTGATGACAGTGAAAGAATACACTGAAGAATTATATCGACTGAACATCAGAGTAGGTCATCGGGAGAGCGATGATGAGAAGGTTGCCAGATATCTAAATGGTACGAGGTACGACATTCGGGATGAACTAAGCATACTAACCATCCGAACGGTGGAAGATGCTTATCAATTGGCTCTGAAAGCTGAGGAGAAGCTGAGCCTAAAGAAAGGACAGAGGGGCCGAGGCAGGAGTTAGCCCAGAGGCAAGGCAGTTTCCCAGGAGAAATACCAGAATCCCAAGGAGGAATGGAAGAAACCTCAGGGTAAAGTTGAAAGAGGTGGAACCTCACAGAGGGGGCCACATGTTGAACAGAGAGGGCAACATATAGAGCAGAGTGGAGGGTATGCTGATGTCAATACTTTTCCTCGTACTAGAGGTAGAAGAAGAGGAATAGGTTGAGTTATCACATGCTTCACATGCGGGAAAAATGGGCACAAGTCTTATGAATGTCCAGAGAAAAAGAAGGACATTGGAGAAGCTCACATTACAGAAGCACAGAGGTGAGATGTTGAGGCCGAAGATGCAGAAGGCGGAAGATCTCTTATGATGCAAAAAGTCCTTTTGACACCTGAGAAGGAGGTGAAAAGCTCGGTTCAAAGGACCAGACGTTTCAGAACATCTTGCAAGACCAAGGACAGGGTGTGCAAGGTCATCGTAGACAGTGGTAGCACGGATAATCTTGTATCTACAGAGATGGTAGAGAAGCTGGAGCTGGAGATGACTGATCATCCAAGCCCATACAGAGTTTCGTGGCTACAGAAAGGACACCAGGTAATTGTTACTAAACAATGCTTGGTTGAATTCAAAATAGGGGGATATAATGATAAGATTTTGTGTGATGTTATTCCCATGGATGTATGTCATTTATTGCTGGGTAGACCATGGAAATATGACAGAAATGTAATTCATGATGGGAGAATGAACACATATACTCTGGAGAAGAATGGGAGAACCCATATGTTGCTTTCGATAAAGGATAAAGAGGTGAAATTGGAAGTAAGCAACACTGTACTTCTCATGAGTGGGAAGGAACTTCTTACAGAGGTTAAGAAGAAGGAAGATCCACAATTCTTTGTGGTTAGAAAGCCGAGGATTATTCTGACCAGCACGAGAGTGGATGACTTATCAGATGAGGTTGAGGAACTGTTGGAAGAGTTCGCTGACATCATAGTGGATGAATTACCTCGTTCGTTGCCACCGATGAGAAGTGTGAGTCATCATATTGACATCATACTAGGAGCTAGTTTGCCAAATAAAGCCGCGTACAGATTGACGCTGCAAGAAAACGAGGAGGTTAAGAGACAAGTCCAGGATTTATTGGACAAAGGATTAGTCAGAGAAAGCTTCAGTCCATGTGTCGTTCCAACAGTACTCAGTCTGAAGAAAGACGGAGGCTGGAGGTTGTGTACCGACTCAAGAGCAATTAACAAGATAACTATTAGATACAGGTTCCCATTGCCGAGAATGGATGATTTGATGGATTGCCTGAGTGGGGAAAATTATTTTTCAAAAATTGATTTGAAGAGCGGATACCACTAGATTCGCATGAGGGAAGGCGATGAGTGGAAGACGGCCTTCAAAACCAACGAAGGACTGTATGAATGGCTAGTCATGCCGTTTGGCTTGACGAATGCACCGAGTACCTTTATGAGATTGATGAATGAAGTCCTAAAGGAATTCATCGGGAAATTTATCATTGTTTATTTGGATGACATACTGATTTACAGTAAATCAGAGGCTGAACATTTGAAGCATTTGGCCATTGTGATGAGGAAGCTACAACAGGAGAAGCTGTTGATTAATATGAAGAAATCCTCATTTATGAAAACAGAGCTCATTTATATGGGTTTTGTTATTTCGGAAAATGAATTGAGGATGGATCCAAATAAAGTGGAGGTAATTAAGAATTGGCCATTACCGAGAAATATTTTTGAGGTGAGGAGTTTTCATGGTTTGGCTAGTTTCTACCGGAAATTCATCAGGAATTTCAGTGGGATTAGCGCAGCGATCATGGATACAGTGAAGAATCGGCATAAATATTTTCACTGGACAACTGAGGCTGAAAAGAGCTTCAATCTGCTGAAGCGAAAGATCACGGAACAACCAGTGTTGGTGTTGCCGGATTTCCTGAAGACATTTTAGGTGAAATGTGATGCCAGTGGGTATGCCATAGGAGCGGTCTTGAGTCAGGAAGACAGACCAGTTGCATATTTCAGCGAGAAGCTAGATGAAGCGAAACTGAAATACTCCACGTACGATAAAGAATTTTATGCTATCATACAGGCACTGAAGAAGTGGAGGCATTACTTGATCCCGAAGGAATTTGTATTATACAGTGATAATCATGCATTGCAGTTTGTGACTCAACAAGAGAAGTTGAATCAGAAACATGCAAAATGGGTAGAGTATATGTAAAATTTCACATTTGTGATTAAACACATTTCGGGTACTTCTAACAAAGAGGTTGATGCTTTGAGCAGGAAATGTTTGCTGTTGCAGGAGTTCTGAGTCAAAACTTTGGGTTTTGAAAATCTCAGGGACATGTACGCAGGAGATGCAAATTTTGCAGAGGCGTATGAAAAAACTGAGAATCCAATTCTCAGAGAAAGAATTCCTTGGATAGATTATATGATCCAGGAGGGATTTCTATTCATAGGCAGTCAGCTGTGTATTCCGAAATGCTCCATGAGGGAGAACTTGCTGAAAGAGAAACACAATGGTGAATTGGCAGGACATTTTGGCCATGAAAAAACATTTGCGAAGCTGAATGAGTCATATTTTTGGCCAGGGATGCGAGAAAATGTCAAGAAGTTCATTGACAGATGTCGAGTTTGCCAGTATTCGAAGGGCAGGAAGAAGAATGCAGGTTTTTATCAACAATTACCCATACCAGAGAGGCCATGGGAGGCGATAAACATGGACTTTGTATTCGGGTTGCCGAGGACACAAAGTGGTGTAGATTCAATCTTTGTAGTCGTGGACAGGTTTTCTAAGATGGCACACTTCATTCCATGCTAGAAGACCAGTGATGCGACTCACATCGCAAATTTGTTCTTTAAGGAGGTCATTCGACTTCATGGGTTGCCGAAAAGCATAGTTTCAGACAGAGACACAAAATTCATAGGGAATTTTTGGAGGACGCTATGAAAGAAGCTAGGGAATAACTTAGCGTTTAGTTCTTCTTATCATCCTCAGACGGATGGACAGACAGAGGTGGTCAACAAAAGTCTGGGAGACTTGCTGAGAAGCTTGGTGACAGAGCACCACAGCAGTTGGGACCACATATTGCCACAAGCAGAGTTTGCATACAATGATTCAGTGAATCAGAGTACAGGCAGAAGTCCATTTCAGGCTGTATATGGGATGCATCCTAGAGGAGTATCTGAATTGAGGGATTCAGAACAGACTGCTACTAGCAGCGCTAGTGCAGAAGAATTCGCTGAGGTGATGAAAGAACTTCACAGTCAGGTGAAGGAGCGACTACTGAAATCAAATCAGGAGTATAAACGCAGAGCAGATCAGCATCGAAGACAACTTCAGTTTGAAGTTGGTGATCTAGTTCTGGCGCACCTGAGGAAAGAAAGGTTCCCGAGGGGAACATACAACAAGATGAAGATGAAGAAAATCGGACCATGTAAGGTCTTGAGAAGATTCGGGGAAAATGCTTATGAGATTGAGTTGTCAGATGGCATCGAAATATCTCCAATATTCAATATCGCAGACTTATACCCGTATAGAGCTGGAGAAGCAGAAACTGGAACTGAGGAACCAATGATCCAGTGGGTGAAACAATTTCCAGTTGAAAAGAAACTGCAGATGGAATTCATACTGGACAAGAGAGTGGGTAACAAGACAAGAAGGAAAGAATACTATGAGTATATGGTCAAATGGAAGAATCACCCAGTGGAAGATGCCAGCTGGGAGACTGAAGCGGAAATACAAAAGCATGGACAGACCGTGCAGGAGCTCATGGACATGAGCCCATGAAAGTTTTCAAGCCAAGGAGTATGATGCAGGAGCATCGACAACTCATCAAGCGAGCTAGCACGGAAAACGAAGAACAGCTGGACAAGCCAACACTAATTTCGAAAACACTTGGACGTTGATTGCGCAAGTCTTTAATGAAGCCATTTATGAAGGCACACTTGTAAATTGTATTTGGACCTTGAGCGGATAGCTCTCGTCCTTAGTAGATAGTCGGAATTTAATAGATTTAATGCAAGTAGATAGAATATTTACTTCTAGATTTGATAGTTTTAGAGCGCAAGAGGGAAAACGGATATAGAAACCCTCCTTTGTACATTGTAACATTATTGAAATCGAGGGCATTCAGAAGAGAAGAGTATGCAGAGAACTGTATGAAGAACACCCATGTACATACATTGAATTAATAGAAAGAGCTTTGATTCAAATTCATGGTTTGTGTTGTTTTCTCTGTGTATTGATGTTATGCTCATGAATGTTTTCTTCCTATCATGCATTTGCTTCTATATGATGTGTATGTGATTTCATGGTTGAGTTGAAGTCTGAGAGGAAGAGTGAATGAGTTTCAATTGTTCCTCTAATTGAGCCAGAGGATTCCTGCAAGGAGTGCAATTGAATTGTCCGCAAGGAGTGCGTTGACAGAAGGGTTCAATTAGAGTTAGCTTTTGTTCTCATCTCAGAGAGTGCAGTTGGCCACGAAGGAGCCATGCAAGGAGTGCGCAGGCCAAGCTAAGTCTCAGAGTTGCGATTCTGAATGAAGGGATTGAAAGACTGTTGTTGCAGGAGTGCGCAGGGTTGAAGGCTTCAACACTTAGTCGTGGTTGAAGATTTGCCGCAAGGAGTGCGTACAAAGAGTTCTTTTGAAGGACCTAGAAGCTGTAAGAAATCTCAGGAGGGATAGACCTTCAAATCCATTGAAGGACAAGCAAGAAGGTTGTGCCTTGAAGGTTGCAAGGAACGCTGCAGGTTTTCACGCAGGGCGATGAGTTCTGTGGAAGAACGGTTCGTCATTTCACAGAATCATTAAAGGGAGAACAGACGGATGAAACCTTTGGAGGAGATTTCACGAAGTTTCATGGGCCATTGGATTCTCATGGAGGTGTGAGGAGGTTACGACCACGTCCGAGAATTGAGTCCAATGGATCGTGGGTCATTATATCACTCGGCCGGATACGTTCCAAGAATCAGAAGAAGATCGTGAGTTTTGACGTCTCAGGCATCGGGAGCTGACATAAGAGTTAATTGACCTCGCAAGTAGCGAAGTCACGAGGGAGCGAGATCGCGAGTTTCAACGTCTCGGGTATCAGGAGCTGAATAGGAGTCAATCGACCTCGCGAGTAGCGAAGTCGCGAGGGAGAGAGATCGTGAGTTTCGGCGTCTCGGGCATCGGGAGTCGACGTGGAAGTTATTCGACCTCGCGAGTAGCGAAGTCGCGAGTGGCGAGATCGCGAGTTTCGGCATTTTGACGTTTTGTGTATCGGGGGTTGGAAACCCGAGTGCTTGGTGTCACGAATAGCGAAGTCGCGATAGAGCGAAGTACCGATAGAGGTGAGAGAAATTCAGCGTTGACTGATATCTCGGGTCTCAGGGATTCGAGAGCCCAGTGATCAACAGAGAACTTGCGAAGCCGCAAGTTCCGATCCTCCGAATAACTCAAGAAAGGGGGGGGTCACGAGAAGAGAGTTGTGGGTGCAGATTTCCCGATAGGGAAATAGAGAAGATCCTTGGAGGTCTTCGGGCTGGTAAGAAGAAGAAGGTCTTGAGGAAGCGGACGTACTCCGAGGAGTGTGGCTGCGTCAATAGTGGAAGCTAGAAGAACCTCATCTCAACAGAGGTCGTCAAATAGTTGGGATTGTCGACAACACCACAACCACAACTGTACAACATCGGTTGACTTCTCCATGGATGAGATCTCTATGTCCGTCAACATTGTCGATTTTCATATGGAATCCATCTCTTCAAGGATAAGGTATTATGTGATGTTTTCCCATTGGATTTCTCTAATGTTCTCTTGGGCCAGCCATATATGTGGAATCTCCATGGTATCTATGATTCTCGACACCATAGTGTCATTGTTACTATAGGGAATCATGTCTACAAGATACTAGAGGTGGTTCCAAATATTGTCCCACCTAAATAGTGCCACAAGGTAGTATCTCATACTACAAAATTCATCTTCTTCACAATCTATTCAAAAGTTGAACAAAAGGATATTGCAACCACTACAACCTTGGTCCAAGCACCTTCTATCCAACAGAAGTAGGTCGAAACGACTGTAGTAAAGCGCAAATATTCCTTATGAACACAAACATCTCATGTATTCATAATGGTTAAAAATTTCCAACCCTTCCATCCACAGGTTCATGAAAACCTTCAAAAATATAAACAACACAACTTCTTCGACAAGGCAAGCAACTCATCAAGAAGTAGATTCAAAAAACTCTTTTCCCTCTCCCCCAGGAACTCAACGCAATGGATACAATTTCTTCCTAATGAGGTAGGATTTATCCAAGTGGATATCAGTGGCCATCCACCTTTCCAACTCGCTCAAAACATTTTTCTGGCAATTTTTTCAATTTACTATTTTTAGCAGTTTTTAACTTCTGGGGCCATTTTGAGGGCCTAAATGAAAGTTTTTTGGCATAAATATTCTAAATTATAACTAAAGGTTTTTATTGATCCCCCAAAATTATTCTCCTCGACGATACCTTTCCAACAAGCTATCATGCGCCCCAAACAAAGGTCATATGCCAAAGTTATGCCCTCGGGAAGTTGATACACTAAACTACCCAAAACGGGGTCCACAAAATTGTTGGCTTTTCCTCTTTTGGGGTTAGGGTTTTGGATTTTATTTATGATAAAAATGTCTTTGGAGCCTCATTGTAAAATCATCTTCTCATGGATGCAAGTAGTTTTCACATCTCTTCTCAAAGATAAACTTCCACCATTTTAGCGAGTCTTTCACTCTGTATTTTACAGTCTTTGTACATTTTCGCTCATTAATAGAAAATTGTGTATTACTGTGTATCTGTGTTTATGGTTGCATCTATGATACATTTCTATTATAATATTGGATATCCAATATATCTCTATACATTTATTTATTATATATCTTCTCTCATTTCATGCCGAAAATAATCTGGATCAGTGGTATTAGAGAAAGCTGCTCTTGATCGTTTTTTTCCAGTGCATGTCCCCTATGAGGTCCGAGTATAGAAAGTTGGGTCTCGAGCTTGTCTCTCTTGAATAAAATCACTCTCTCACACCTAAGAAACCCTCCATGGCGTAAAATATCACCTTTTCACTCCTTAAATATCTCTCCCATGTCAAACATTGGTGGGAAACTTACTGGGAGAAAAGTTCAACATAAGATTTTGGAATATATGGGGTCGATCCCACTTGGGATTTTTTTGTGGACATGGTAAAGGAAAAATATTACTCTATTGGAAACTATGAGGACCATTATATGGGATGGACCACACTAAGGAAAGAGAGGGGCCAAGCAGTTCTCAAGTTCACCAATACCTTCCATACCTTATGCACCAAGCTGGGTATCAAAGACTCTGAATGATATTTGCTTCTAAAATATCGTGTTTCTCTGCATAGATACATCCAAACTGAAATGGATTTTCTGGACATCTCATCACTCGGTGTTGCTTATCAATATGTTGTTAAAATCGAGCAGAAATTTAAGCACCAGAACAAACGAGATTTTGGGTTAGCAAATCTGCAACAAGCAAAGTATGATAAAGACATACCTAACAAACAATCTACCGAAAACCAGTCCAATTCACAAGAAAATAAGGGTCATGGGAAGACGAAGAAGGAAACCGAAAAATGGTGCGATTTCCACAAAATCCCCTATCACAACATCGATGAATGTCACTCAAAATAGTCATTGGTGGCTGAAATCAAAGACAAGGAGTCGAACCCTGATTCATAATTTGATTTAGAAAATACTAACAAAAGATAGACCATCGACGTAGACTGCACTACTATTGCCGCGACTGCAACAATTCAACTAGAAGAACCAAGAGATCCCAAAGAGCAGGAGTGTCATTTTCATTCACAGATGTGGGTGAAGGGGACCCCGCTGCATTTTAGTGTTGATAGCGGAAGCCAGAAGAACCTCATCTCAGTAGTGGTCGTCAAACAGTTAGGATTGTCGACAACACCACACCCAGAGCCATACAAAATCGGGTGGCTTCTCCAGGGAAAAGATATTTTTGTCAACCAACAATGTCGATTTTCATATGGAATCCAACCTTCAAGGATGAGATATTATGCGATGTTTTCCCACTGGATGTCTGGGATGTTCTCTTGGGCCAACCATATATGTGGAAGCTCCATTCTATCTATGAGTCTCGACCCTGTAGTGTCATTGTTACTCTAGGGGATCATCTCTACAAGATATCAGAGGTGGTTCCAACTACTGTCCCACCTAAATAGTGCCACATGTTAGTATCTCATACTACAAAATTTATCCTCTTCACAATTTGTTCAAAAGGTGAATAGAAGGATATTGCAACCACTACATCCTTGTCCCAAGCACCTTCTATCCAACAGAATCAGGTCGAAAAGACTGTAGCAAATCTCAAATATTCCTTCTGCACACAGACATATCATGTAGTCATATTGGTTAAAAAGTTCCAACCCTTCTAGCCACAGGTTCGTGACAACCTTTAAAAAGCTAAGCAATGCAACTTTTCCAACAAGGAAAGCAACTCATCAAGATGCAGATTCAACAAAATCTTTTCCCTCTCCCCCAGAAAATCAACACAATGGAGACCATTTCTTCCTAAGGAGGGAGGATTCATCTAGGTGGATATCGGTGGCCACTCACCTTTTCCAACTCGCTCAAAACAATTTTCTGGCAATTTTGGCAATTTACTATTTGTAGCAGTTTTTAACTTCTTGGGTCATTTTGAGGGCCTAAATGAAGGTTTTTTGAGATCGAGCTTCTCAATGATAGTCAAAGGCTTTGATTGAGTGATGCAGTCCCCCTTCCCTCCTAGGGGTTCTGCGACCTCCCTATCAAGGATCTTGAAATTTCTAAGCTGGATTAGGTCTTCGATCCCCCTACTGGAACCCAAAACAAATTATACAGACCCCTTTTCCCCTAAGGCACAGGTTCTATGAGAAACCATGGGCTTCCACTTGTTTCTATGCCCCTTCTTTCATGTGACCTCGGGATCTTGTTGCTATGCCCCTTCTTTCATGTGACCTCAGGCTGTGACCTGGGGTTAACACTAAGGAGCTTCTAAATTCCAGGCTTCGACCGTTTCAACTACATCTGCAACCTTTTCCTCCAGATTCAGAACCACGAACACGAATGGCACAAGAATCAATGGTTCTTGCCTATCCAACAACCAATGGATGTGATTTTCTTCAAACTCCAGCCTTCGGTATCTTCAAATATTGCACACACCCTTTTTCCTCGAAGTGTCTCTCTTCCGAACCCTTTCCCCTTGTGGCAATTGTCCTTTATATGGACAACCCAGATCTGTCGAACCATGGACGGCTCAGATTTGCTCAAGGGTTTTGGTATTTCAACGATTTTCCAATCCTTCATAATGTTATTCCTTCCAAACAACAAAGTAGGGAAGGGCCTAATCCAACACCACATGTTCCAATAATCAACAACGGAATGTGACTTTTGTGTTCTGGTGACACGCGTCCCCCTCTCTAATCAACGACCATGATATTCTTCGTCTCCCAACTCTTTGGGAATTATTTACCTAGACTTAACTTTTTCCTTCTAGACGCACAACCTGATGCCATGTGCCTCTTGGCGATCAACGACCAGGATTGACTTCGCAAGTTCGGGCTTCGACTGTCTTGGCTACTCCGCATTGCCTTTCCTCCGAAGGACTCTTCCTTCGATGTCCGTGGATCTCTTCCATGTGCCCTTCTGGATCCAACAATCAACATCTCTTCACTTCTGTGACTTCACGAAGTTCTCTCTTGGCTCCAAGAAAACCTTCCAGAGCTCTTTCTCATGAACTCCCTAATCTTTATCCACATGTCCTCCCGATCCGATGGTTCAGATCGGCTTTGCACTTCTCCCTTTTGAAGTTTTTGGCTCCTCTCTTCTCTGCTACCCTCCCGATTGTACAACCTTCAAAGTGAGGGATCCTACACCACATGTACATCTAAGAAATGGATGGCTCTGACTGGATTCATAACTTTGAGACTATGCAAGTCTGCTCTCCTGTGCAGTGTCAAAGGCTTTAAGGCTCGTGCACTTTACCTGGATCCAACGCTCATTTATCCATGTGCTCAGATCCGATGGTTGGGATCTATTCTTCTCTTCGACGTGCTACTCCATCCTAGACCATGATCTTACAGTCCAAATATTCTCCGACAAAAGATCTGACGGTTGCGGTTGCTCTCCCTCCTGCGCTTCTGCAAACTTCTGAAATTGGAAGAATTTTACAAATGTCAAAGGCTGTGGAATTTGATTCTCCTGCGAGCCTAGATACTTGGGACTTTTTTCTGCTTCTCTCCTAATATTTTGGGACTTTGAACAAGTTCATCTCTGGCACACACCTTGCACTAACTCTTCTGATCTTTTCTATGGCTCAGACCTCGAAGTATCTTGGCCTTATGTTCCTCTATGTTGAGATTTTGTGTGAAAAGGCACTATCCCTACTGAGATTTAGCTTGCTAGAATCTATAAGGGTCTCATCCCTTATGCGACCTTCAAAGGACTTTCTAGTGCCCTCCTGGTAACCCAATTTGCTTCCTCAGGATCTTGTAAAGTGAAACTATTTTACCTCTTGTGCACTCCTTGCGCTTGACTGGCCTTCAAACATTTGTCTTTCAACACTTCGTCTGAGTGTTGGCCTAGTGCAATCCTTCCACAGGTCTTCCTCCAAAGTGTTCAACAACTCTATTTCACCTTGAGATTTAACTGCTTAGACCTGAAAGGTCTTTGTCCCTTTTGTTCCTTGAAGGGATATGTGTGCCCTCTTGGCAACTTCTGCTCAAGAACTCCTTGTTGAGCTTACAGAGTGTTCAAAAAATATGCGAGTGTCCTCCTCTGACAATTCTCTCCTCAGAACTCGAAACATAGTTCACCTGTGCACTCCTTGCACCTGCTCAATGCCCTCCTACTAGAGCTTCACAGAGTATTCAACAACTCTGGCTATGCATTCTCCTACATGGAATTTCCCCTCCAAGGTGTTCAACAACCTTGAGGACCCTAATGATTCTGTAAATGTTATGGTGTGCCCTCCTAAAATGTTCTCCTATGAAATCGAAATAGAGTTCAAATACACACTCCTTGCATTGGCTCACAGAGTTTCCAATACTATGTCATGCACTCCTTTCATTTAGCCTAATGAACCCAGAAACAATCCAACAAACTCATGGATAAACAATTCTATCTTTATCCCTGCAGATAAAACCTAACACATGCATCTACGATATATATTTGTAAACACACATAGATAACATTCATAAAACACATGGAAAGACACAGAATCATATGCAAGAAAAACTGATCTTTGTATTAATATAAATATCTTCTTACAATGGGTGTAGGCTCAAACTACAATTGAGTCTCGGCTCTCTCCTCCCCTTACTCAAATGATCCCTTTCGATACAAGAGATTTTTACAAAAGAGGGGTTCCTCGATATCTCCCTCCAACTCACCTAACTCTCATTAATTAGATTGAATTACATTCAATGTCCATCTAGTCTGAATCAGATCTATATCCCATCAGCCTGTTAGCCATGAAAGACAACCTTATCTACATCTTGTACAAAGGAATCAACTCGTCTCTTCCAACCTTACAATATTTAATTTCATTAAATATTACATTTAAAATTTTAAATTGATGAAAAAATGAGAGGGTTCACGCCTCTTCCCTCCTTGAATGCCCGCAGATGTGCTAGATAGTTGGCGCACTGCTGAGGTGGAGAGATTCTCCTACATCATACTCCACTGTTGGGAAAATCTTCAGCTTCTTCTCATGAGCTCCTCTTCTCTGTTGTTGAAATCCCCCTGGATCCAAAAATCTCCTTTGCAACTATCCACATGCTCCCCTTCTTTCTTCTTGTTGTTGTCGCATCCTTGTTTCTCTTGCAGGTTTTATTCTTCTCAGCTTCATCCTCCTGATAGTTTCTTGTATTGACCTCAACATCTTACTCCTTATCTCCTCTATTACCTCCTCCAACTACTCTATTGGCTGGCTTCTTCTTTGCATACTGGCTTGCTGCACTTCTTCCTTGTCAGTGGGAAGATCAACCTGATCTCCCCTATTTTTTTCTCCACCGCCTATGGCACTAGCTTGCCACTCTGATGTAGAATCTAGTTCTGCAGTCTCCTCACTGAGATGCTTCTTAGCTATCTCCTCTAATATATTATCCTCTTCCAGTTCACCTTGTGCTGGTTCAACTCTAGCTTCCTCCAACTACTCATCAGGATGGTATTCTGCTCCATTTGGAATGATTGTCTCCTAGCATACATCTTTTGGTTCTAGATTGTTCAACCAATCCTCCATCATCTCCAACTCCTTCTCCCGTGGATTGAGCATCTTAATTTCATGCTCTTCTTCCTCTTTTGGGCCAGACATCAGTATCTTCTCCTTCTCCTCCTTAATGATAGTCACAACTGGATGTCCTTTTTCTACCTCCACAACACATACATTAGCTTTTGTCTGGTTAGTTGGAAGGAATATATGGATACCCCCAATGATCAGAATCCATTTCTAATCCTCTTCTATCAGCTCTCCTTGCTGATATGAACTCTCATTTGAGTTCATCAGACTTTCAGGTAGTCTCCTCTCCTCTCCCTTGCCCACATGGAAAATTGGGATTTCTCCTTTTCCCTCCTAGAAGTCTATGAGATCAACCGATCTCACTTTATTTCCCACATGGAAATATGATATCTCAATGTTTCCCTCCTGGAATTTGACAAGATCTCTGCATGATCTCTTCTGCTCATCACTAAGGTTTTCTCCAACTTCTGGCTCACAGACGCAAACCCACTCCTCCTCTGTGTCACTGATGTTTTCAGCATGCCTATAACACCTTCTCAACACTTATTGTTTCCTTTGGGCCAACAACTTTTGAACATGCCACTTTGCTTTCCCTTTCAGAGGCCATTCATATCTCTAGCGTACCTTTACCTCCTATTGCATCTTCAATTCTATCCTCTTCATCTTTGCCTTGATTTCGTTGAGATCCTTGTCAATTTTTTCCTTTATTCTTTGTTGGTCGTCCTTGCCTTGACCATGCTTATGGCCTTTAGTAGCCATTTTATTTTTCTATATTCATCCCACCTGGTTGTCTATTGTCCACTCTGTAACTGAGAGTGTCTCCAGCTTCTCCTACAACCCACTTGGATGTTTTCTTGACTGTTGCACACTTGCAAACAATCACTTCATAGAGAATCTCCTTTTTCCTTTTCCTGTTGTCTTCAAGAAAAATAAAGCTCTGATACCATTTGATGCAACCCCCTTTCCCTCCTAAGGGTTATGCGACCTCTTAGTCAAGGATCTTCAAATTTCTGATTTGTATTAGCTCTTCGAGCCCCCTACTGAAACCCAAAACAAGTTACACAGGCCCCTTCTCTCCTAAGGTGCAAGTTCTATGAGAACCCACAGACTCCTGCTAAGCCTCTCTTCATTTTTTTTAATTTAAATAACAGGCGCTAGCTCCTGTTTCTAGGCTAAACCCTAAGGTGCTTCTGAATTATGGGGTTTAGCCATTTCAACTGCAGTTGTAATATTTTCCTCTGAATTCCAAACCGTGAACACGACTAGCACGAGAATCGATGGTTCTCGCCTATCCAACAACCAATGACTTTGATCGACTTCGGACTCTGGCCTCTAGGAGCTCTAAATGTTACACACACCCTTTTTCCTTGAAGTATCTCTCTTCCGAGCCCTTTCCCCTGCTGACACTTGTCTTATAGATGGACAACCCAGATCTACCAAACCACAGATGACTCAAATCTGCTCAAGGGTTCTAGTCTTTAAACAATTCTCCACTCCTTCCTAATGTTGTTCCTTCCGAACAACAAAGTAGCAAAGGGCCTAATCCAATGCCACATGTTCCAATAATCAATGGTGGGAATGTTCCTTATGTGTTATGGCGAAACACATCCCCCTCTCTGATAAATGACCATGATCTTCTTCAACTTATGAATCTCTGGGAATTATTTACCCAGACTTACCTTTTTCCTTTCGGACGCACAATCTGATGCCATGTGACTCCTAGTGAGCAATGACCAGGATTTCCTTTGCAATTTCAGGCTTCGACTATATTGGCTACTCCACAATTTCCTTTCCTCCGAAGTCTGTGGATATATGACACATGCCCTATTCGATCCAATGGTCCATATCTCTTCTCTTCTGTGACTTCATGAAGTTCGCTCTTGTTTCTAAGAAAACCTTTGAGATCTCTTTCTCACAAACTCCCTAATGTTTAGCTACCTGTCCTCCTGATCTGACTGTCCAGATCGGATCCACACTTCTCCCTTCTATATTTTTTGGCTCCTCACCTCTCTTCTACCCTCCGGAGTGTACAACCTTCGTAGTGAGTGATCCTCCACCACGTGTCCATCCAAACAATGGATGGTTTCGACTAGATTCGAAACTTCAGGACTATGCAAGTCCTCTCTCCTCTACACTTTCAAAGGATTTAAGGCTCGTTCACTTTACCTGGATCCAACGCTTGTTGATCCATGTGCTCAGATTCAATGGATGGTATCTATTCTTCTCCTCAGCACACTTCTCCTTCGTTTTGAACCCTGATTTGACGGTCCAAATTTTCTTTGATAGCAGATCTGATGGATGTGGTTTCTCTCCCTCCTAAGCTTCTGCAAACTTCTAAAATTGGAATAATTTTACAAATGTCAAAGGCTGCGACCTCTGATTCTCCTACAAGCTTGGTTAGTTGGGTCTCGTCTCTGCTTCTCTCCTTATCTTTGGGGACTTTGAACAAGTCTTTCTCTAACACACACCTTGCGCTAACTCTTTTGAGCTTGTTTATGGCTCAGACCACGAAGTGTCTCGACATTCTATTTCTCTTTGTTGATATTTTGTGTGCAAAGGCACTATACCTCTTGAGCTTTAGCTTTCTTGAATCTCTAAGGGTCTCGACCCTTTTGCGTCCTTTAAATGACTTTTTGGCGCCCTCCTGAAAACCCAATACTCTTCCTCCTGAGCTTGTAAAGTGAAACTACTTTACCACTAGTGCACTCCTTGCACTTGAATGGCCTTCAAACTACTTTCTTTCAACACTTCGTCTGAGTGTTGGCCTAGTGCATTCCTTGCACAGGTTTTCCTCCAGAGTGTTCAAAAGGTTTGTTTCACCTTGTGCTTCAACTGCTCGGACCTTAGAGGTCTTTGTCCCTTTGGTTCCTTGAAGGGATATATGTGTCCTCTTGGAAACTTCCTCAAAAGCACTCCTTGTTGAGCTTACAGAGTGTTCAACAAATCTATGAGTTTCCTCCTTTGACACTTCTCTCCTCAGAACTAGAAACATAGTTCACATGTGCACTCCTTTCACCTACTCAATGCCCTCCTAGTAGAGCTTCACAAAGTATTCAAGAACTCTAATTGTTCTTTCTGCTGAACAAAATTTCCCCTCCAAGGTGTTCAACAACCTTTGAGGATCCTCTTGAGTCTGTAAATGTTCTGGTGTTCCCTCTTGGCACGTTCTCCTAAGAACTCGAAGAAGATTTCAGATATGCACTCCTTTCATTGGCTCACATAGTTTCCAATATACTGTCATGCACTCCTTGCATTTATCCTAAAGAACTCAGAAACAATCCAAAAAACTCACAGATAGAGAATTCTATCTTTATCCATGCTGATGAAACCTAACACATGGATCTACAACATATATTCGTAAACACACATAGATAACATTCATAAAACACATGGAAACACACACATAATCATATGTAATAAAAACGACTCTTTGTGTTAATATGAATGTCTATTTAGAATGGGGGTAGGCCCAAACTACAACTAAGTCTCAGATCTCTCCTCCCCTTACTCGAATGATCCCTTTCGATAAAATATATTTTTACAAAATAGGGCTCCTCGAGATCTCCCTCGAGCTCACCTAACTCTCATTAATTACATTGAATTACATTCAATGTCCATCTAGTCTAAATCAGATCTAGATCCCATCAGCCCGTGATCCATTAAAGGTGACCTTATCTATATATTTTACAAAGGCATCATCTTGGCTCTTCTAGACTTACAATATTTAATTTCATTAAATATTACATTTAAAATTTTAAATTGAGGGAAAAATGAGAGGGTTTGTGCCTCTCCCCTCCTTGAATGCGTGTGGATGTGATAGATAGTTGGTGCATTATTGATCTAGAGAAATTCTCCTACATCATTGAGCCCCCAAAAAGAATCTCCTCGATGATACCTTTCAAACGAGATATCATGCGCCCCAAACGAAGATCGTATGCCAACGTTACACCCTTGGGAAGTTGATACACCAAACTACCCAAAACGGGGTCCACAAAACTGTTGGATTTTCATCTACCAGGGTTAGGGTTTTATATTTTCTTTATGATAAAAAGGCCTTTTGAGCCTCATTGTAAAATAATCTTCTCATGGATGTGATTATTTGTCACATCTCTTCTCAGAGATAAGCTTCCACCATTCTAGTGAGTCCTTCACTCTGTATTTTACAGTCTTTGTATATTTTCGCTCATTAATAGAAAATTGTGTATTATTGTATATCTGTGTTTATGGTTGCATATCTGATACATTTCTGTTATAATATTTCATATCCAATATATCTGTGTACATTTATTTATTATATCTCCGCTCTCATTTCGTGCCAAAAATAATACAGATTAGTGGTATCAGAGCAGGCTTCCCTTGATCGTGTTTTTTTTAGTGCATGTCTCTGACAAGGTCCGAGTATAGCAAGTGGGGTCTCTATCTTGTCTCTCTTGAAGAAAATAGATATTTCACGCTCAATAAACCCTCGATGGCGGAAGAACAGAAAAACAACGGAGCAGAGGATTCTATCAATATGTTGCTTGCGAAATATCTCACGTGACAGAGGGACGAAATGATGGAGAATTTTTCCCACATCCTTAAATGCCTGTCGATAGAAAAAAGCGCATCTTCATCAAGCAACCACCTAGGAAGAACCTCTCCTTTCAAGGTACAGGTTGATTTTGATATTCCTGTATTTGAAGGTCAAATAGATGCAGATTCCCTAGACAAATGGTTAAATCTGCTAGAAGGTTCTTTCTTTGTTCACCATTCTTCCGACAGGGAAAAGATCACCTTCTCACTCCTTAAATCTCTCCCCCATGTCAAACATTGGTGGGAAACTTACTGGGAAAAAATTTCCACAGAAGAGTCAGGAATATATGGGGTGGATCCCACTTGGGAATTTTTTGTGGACGTGGTAAGGGAACAATATTACCCTATTGGAAACTATGAGGACCAGTATATGAGATGGACAACACTGCGTGAAGACAAGGGGACAATAAGTTATGTAGTTCACCAATACCTTCCATACCTTGTGCACCAAGCTAGGTATCAAAGACTCTGAATGACATTTGGTTCTGAAATACCATGGGGCTCTATAAATATACATCCAAACTCAAATGGATTTTCTAGACATTTCATCACTCGGTGCTACTTATCGATATGCTGTTAAAATAGAGCATAAGTTTAAGCACTAGAACAAATGGGAGTTTAGGTATACAAATCTGCAATAGCCAGAATATGATAAAGATGACCCTAACAAACAGTATCCTAAAAACCAGTCCAAGCCACAATAAAAGAAGGGTCACGAGAAGACAAAGAAGGACATTGGAAAATGGTGCGATTTTCACAAAATCCCATGGAAAAACACTGATGAATGTAGTTCAAAAAAGTCATTGGTGGCTGAAATCAAAGAGAAGGAGTCGAACCTTGAGTCAGAATATGATTCAAAAAATACTGACAGAATATAGATCATCGATGAAAACTCCACTTCTATTGTTATGACCCTAGAAATTCAACCAGAAGAACCAACAGACCCTCCAGAGCGGGAGCACCTTTGTCATTCAATGATGTAGGTGAAGGGGACCCCGCTGCATTTTATTGTTGATAGCGGAAGCTAGAAGAACCTCATCTCAATAAAGGTCGTCAAATAGTTGGGATTTTCGACAACACCACACCTAAAACCATACAACATCGATTGGATTCTCCAGGGATGAGATCTATGTGTCAAACAACAGTGTCGATTGTCATATGGAGACCAAGCATTCAAGGATGAGGTATTATGTGATGTTTCCCCACTGAATATCAATGATGTTTTCTTGGGTCAAACATATTTGTGGAAGCTCCATGCTATATATGATTCTCGACCCTGTAGTGTCATTGTTACTCTAGGGGGTCATCTCTACAAGATACCAGAGGTGGTTCCAGCTACTGTCCCAGCTAAACAATGTCGCAAGGTAGTATCTCATACTAAAAAATTTATCTTCTTTACAATTTGTTCAAGAATTGAACAGAAGGATACTGCAACCACTACAGCCTTGGCCCAAGCACCTTCTATCCAACCTAAGCAGGTCGACAAGACTGCAACAAAGAACAAAGATTCATTCTACAAAAAATATCACATCTATTTAGACTGGTTAAAAAGGTCCAAACCTTCCAGCCATAGGTTCGTGACAACCTTCAAAAAGATAAGCAACACAACTTCTCGAACAAGGCATGCAACTCATCAATATGCAGATTCAAAAAACTCTTTTCCCTCTCCCCTAGGAACTCAACACAATGGATACAATTGCTTCCTAAGGAGGGAGGATTGATCGAGGTGGATATCGGTGGCCAACCACCTTTTCCAACTCCGTCAAAACAATTTTCTGGCAATTTTGACAATTTACTATTTTTAGCAGTTTTTAACTTTTGCGGCCATTTTGAGGGCTTAAATGAATATTTTTTGGGATTGAACTTCTTAATGATAGACAAAGGATATGATTTATCTCCAAAAATGAATCCCCTTTATGATACATTTCAATGAGCTATTGTGCACCCCAAATGAATATCGTATGCCAAAGTTATGCCCTTGGGAAGTTGATACGCCAAACTACCCAAAACGGGGTCCACAAAACTGTTGGATTTTCATCTTCCAGGGTTAGGGTTTTGGATTTTCTTCATGAAAAAAATTCATTTGGAGCCTCATTGTAAAATTATATTCTAATGGATGCGAGTATATGTCACATCTCTTCTCAAAGATAAGCTCCAACCATTCTAAGGAGTCTTTCACTCTGTATTTTACAATCTTTGTACATTTTCACTCATTAATAGAAAATTGTGTATTACTATATATCTGTGTTTATGGTTTCATCTTTCATACATTTTTGTTATAATATTGGATATCCAATATATCTTTGTACATTTCTTTATTATATCTCTGCTCTCATTTTGTGCTGAAAATAATCTTGATTAGTGGTATCAGAGCAGGCTTCTCTTGATCATTTTTTTTTCAGTGCATGTCCCCGACGAGGTTCGAGTATAGAAATGTGGGTCTTGATCTTGTCTCTATTGAATATGATCACTCTCGCATGCCCAAGAAACCCTCCATGGAAAAATAAAATAAAAATGACAGAGCAGAGGATTCTATCAATATGTTGCTTAAGAAATCTCTCACACGACAGAGGGACAAAATGATGGAGATTTTTTCCCACATCCTTCAATGCCTACCGATAGAAATAGACAAATCTTCATCAAACAAACACTTAGGAATAACCTCTCCTTTCAAGTTACATGTTAATTTTGATATTCCCATATTTGAAGGTCAGATAGATGTGGATGCCCTAGACAAATGGTTAAATCTTCTAGAAGGTTATTTCTTTGTTCACCATTTTTCCGACAGGTAAAATGTCACCTTCACACTCCTTAAAGCTCTCCCCCATGTCAAACATTGGTGGGAAAATTACTAGGAGAAACGTTCCATAGAAGATTCTAGAATATATGGGGCCGATCCCACTTAGATTTTTTTTTTGGATGCGATAAAGGAACAATATTACCCTGTTGGAAACTATGAGGACTAGTTTATGAGATGGACCACACTACGGCAAGAGAGGGGCCAAGTAGTTTCAGAGTTCACCAATACCTTCCTATCCTTGCGCACCAAGATGGGTATCAAAGAATCCAAATGACATTTGGTTTTGAAATATCGTGGGGATCTACATAGATACATCCAAACTGAAATGAATTTTCTGGACATCTCATCACTTGGTGCTGCTTATCGATATGTTGTTAAAATAAAGCAGAAATTTAAGCACCAGAACAAATGGAAGTTCAGGTATGAAGATCCGCAACAACCAAAGTATGATAAATACGACCCTAACAAACAATCTCCTAAAAACCATTCCAAGCCACAAGAAAAAAAGGGTCATGGGAAGACGATGAAGGACACTAGAAAATGGTGTGATTTCCAAAAAATTCCCTAGCACAACACCAATGAATTTCTCTCAAAATAGTCATTGGTCGTCGAAATCAAAGACAAGGAACTGAACCGTAATTCAAAATATTATTCATAAAATACTGACAGAATACATATCATTGACACTGACCCCACTGCTATTGTCCCAACTGCAACAATTCAACCAGAAGAACCAACAAATCCTGAAGAGAGGGAGCACATTTTTCATTCATAGATGTGACTAAAGGGGAACCCACGACATTTTATTGTTGATAGCGGAAGCCAAAAGAACCTCATCTTAGCAGAGGTCATCAAACACTTGGGATTGTTGACAACACCATGCCCACAACCATACAACATCGGGTGGCTTCACTAGGGATGAGATCTATGTGTTAGCCAACAGTGCCAATTGTTATATGGCATCCAACCCTTCAAGGATGAGGTATTATGTGATGTTTCCACACTGGATGCCTCTGATGTTCTCTTGGTCCATCCATATATGTGGAAGCACCATGCCATATATGAGTCTCGACCTTGTAGTGTCATTGTTACTCTAGGGGTTCATCTCTACAGGTGCAAGATACCAGATATATAAAATATGCAGAACAAAAATAAAATGCTAGAAATGGCAGAATAACAGTAAAATTCCAGCATAATCTTCACAATACACAGAAATGATATAACAATAGCAATAGAAATAGCACTTTGATTCGAAAAGAAATGTTCACAGGCCTCTTCGAGGGGGAAACCTCCAATCGAGCAACGCTCTGTTACAATAATCTCCAAGCTAGGGTTTTCATACCCTCGACCCTTATTTATACTAAATATGTCTATTAAGAGAAGCATCTAGAGGAAGA
>ML790260.1:514270-530386 GCA_009831015.1 Picea engelmannii | reverse complement strand
TTGCAGTGCTGAAATCCCCAAATTCTGATCCAGAGAGAAATGTGTATTTACTTAGCAACCCAAACACAGATGCACGACAATAGATATCACTGTTTTAATTTGTTTATGTTCCCTAAGGGTTAGGTATTCAAGGGTTCTACAGACAAGGGTTTGCCCTGTGCTATAGCTCTCTGATATACATGCGGGGTGAAACAGTAGTACTCGGCCCAATATCTCATGGCACTAACTAAGGACGATAGACCATACCCTTAGCCGTACTACTCGACTACCCAGGTGCTAGAGAGTATCTTCCCGAGTGCTATTCTCGGTGACACTATAGCAGTTCGACGGCCGATAGGTTTATCTACAAATGGCTTCAGCAAATCTAGGTCGATCCGTACACAGGTGTTGTCTGATGTGCTACCACTCGAAGGGGTACCAACAGGGGTTACAAGGGTGGCCAACAGATGTGCGCTTAATAACCACTTGTATTTCCTGCGTGTATGAATCCCTCAACCGTGGGTTTATGCGCGTAACGACAGATATATGTGGCTTAAAGATGCCAGAATACGTCTCTACCCTAAAAAAAAAAAATACCCACAATTTCTGCCAAGGAAAGTGCTCTGATACCACTTGCAAGATACCAGATATATAAAATATGCAGAACAAAAATAAAATGCTAGAAATGGCAGAATAACAGTAAAATTCCAGCATAATCTTCACAATACACAGAAATGATATAACAATAGCAATAGAAATAGCACTTTGATTTGGAAAGCAATGTTCATAGGCCTCTTCGAGGGGGCAACCTCCAATCGAGCAGTGCTCTGTTACAATAATCTCCAAGCTAGGGTTTTCATACCCTCGAACCTTATTTATACTAAATATGTCTATTAAGAGAAGCATCTAGAGGAAGATCCTTCTAGAAGTGGAAGCTTCTATTAGGTCTCCTTACATTCACCTTATTCCATTTTATTGAAAGGCCTTATTAATATTGACCTTTATTACATCCGAATACATTGATCTACCTATGTGCGGTTTAGGACCTTAACAAAAAGATACTAGAGGTGGTTCCAACTACTGTCCCACCTAAACGGTGCCACAAGGTAGTATCTCATACTACACAATTTAGCTTCTTCACAATATGTTCAAAAGGTGAACATAAGGATACTGCAACCACTACATCCTTGGTCCAAGCACCTTGTATCCAATAGAAACAGGTCAACAAGACTTTGAAAAAGAGAAACTTTGACAAAGAGAAATGATTCCTTCTTGACACATACATCTCATGTAGTTAGACTGGTTAAAAATGTCCAATCCTTCCAGCCACAGGTTCGTGAAAAACTTCAAAAAGCTAAGTAGGGCAACTTCTCCAACAAGGCAAGTAGCTCATCGAGATGCAGATTCAACAAAATATTTTCCCTCTCCCCCAGGCACTCAAAAAAATGGATACCATTGCTTACTAAGGAGGGAGTATTGATCCAGGTGGATATCGGTGGCTACCCACCTTTTCCAACTCGCTCAAAACAATTTTCTGGAAATTTTGGCAATTTACTATTTTAAATAGTTTTTAACTTCTAGAGACATTTTGAGGGCCTAAATGAAGGTTTTTTGGGATCGAGATTCACAATCATAGATGAAGGCTTTGATTCAGCCTCAAAAATGAATCTCCTCCATGATACCTTTCCAATGAGCTATCGTGTTCCCCAAAAGGAGATCGTATGCCAAAGTTACACCCCTGGGATGTTGATGCACCAAAGTACCCAAAACGAGGTCCACAAAACTATTGGCTTTTCATCTTTTGGGGTTAGGGTTTTGGATTTTATTTATGATAAAAATTCCTTTGGAGTCTCATTGTAAAATCATCTTCTCATGGATGTGAGTAGTTGTCACATCTCTTCTAAGAGATAAGCTGCCACCATTATAGGGAGTCTTTCACTCTGAATTTTATAGTCTTTGTACATTTTTGGTCATTAACAGAAAATTGTGTATTACTGTATATGTCGGCCCTCAACCAAGTTTTGAGGAAAAATTGGTCAGATTTGGCCCACTTTTGGACTTCGACACATTGGTCGAGGAAGGAGCGTCGAGGTGAAGATGATATCGCAGATCTCACCGATTTTGAGGGTTAAGTAGACCCAGTAAAGGGTCCTCTAGTTTTTTTGTAATGGGTTTACGGGATGTCGGCCCATGGGTTCTCCCCATGTTTGGCCCTATTGTAAGGGTTTGTAAAAGTATAAATAAAGAAGTATATATTGTAGAAGTAGTAGTCTTGGAGCTAAGTGCAAGTAGTTCGAGATGCTTTGTGCAAAGAAGTGTCTGTGTGTTATGGATTTGTGCTTGATAGAGAGTTAGCTCGGTGCCTTGACCTAGTTTTTGAAGGAGGATCTAGTGCTTAGTGTGGAGATCTCCTTTCTAGTGCAAAGCTTGACTTTGTGGCTTAGTGCACATGAGTAACTGAATGTAAGATATTGATGAATAATAAATAGGCGAAGTGGTTGGTGGACGTAGCTCCACACTAGGGTGAACCATGTATATCTGGTGTCTTATGGTTTTATTTGTGATATGCTTAGCTCTATTATGTTTTTCTTAGTTCTTAGATTATATATGCAATGGATATGTATATGCTGCTTTAATGCTTTTCTTATGTTAAAATTCTAGATATAATTCACAGTGCTAAGTGCTAAGTGTTTAAGGTGCATAATATTGGTTGTTACTATGCTAGAGCTATCCTTGGGTATGTTCTACGATGTTAATAAGGTTAATGAACTAATGTATGTCACTTCCTAAGCGTTAACAAAATACTCTATGAAGTGTTATTATCACATATCTGTGTCCCAGCTTGGTTACATACACTTGCGTCCTGTAGGCCTCCCTACTTCTACCTCAGGTGAGACTTCTCCTTCTTCGTAGGTGTTTCTGAAAGGGCCAATAGTCAGGGTTTTGTTGGTGTGTTGTTAAGTAATGAACCCTGGGTTTTCCCCTGTGTCAACAAAGGGTTCCATTGTCGGGACCTGAAAATGTGATTGCTGGGAACTGAAGTAAAGAAAAAGAGAATCTTTGCGTGTAGATTTGTTGCTAAAGTGTGCAATACTCTACTTGACTTGTGAATATTTGTTCCTAGAAAGTAATATGATCTGAAGAAAAGAGGTAAGATCTTAAAGAGGTAAAGCTTTGTGCTTTGACAAAAGTAAGATAAGTGAAATTTTTTGTTTTGAAAGATTGAACGTAAGTATGTTTAATATATTTTGTCCTAGTTTGAAGGCTAGGGCACACTTGAAAGAAATATTTGATTTGAGTAAATTTAATGTAAATGAAGAAAGATATGTTATTCCTATTCATAGAAAGATTTTATGGACTAATAAATGGATGTAGGAACCTAGAAAGAATTTTTGGAGATTGCAGGTTCAGTACTATGATCCTAGGGGAAATGCATAGTACAAAAGAGGTTGGGGAACATTTAAAAGAAAAAGAGGATTAACTTTGTGTTATGACTGCAGAAGATCGGGACACCTTGCTAAGGAATGCCCTGGCACAGGCCCTATTTGTCTTTTTTGTAAGATTGTTGGTCATGAGGTTGAGGATTGCCCAAGGATGATTGCTAAAGTTGAGAAAATAAACATAAGACAAGAAAACTACGAAGAGAGTCAAGAGACTAAGGGAATGTTAGAGAGTCATAAAGAGAAAGAATGAGAGAAAGTTCATAATAAGTTATTACAGTTGAAAGAAATGATGGATGTTCACAAAGATGTCAATTTACCAGAGATCCTGAAAGTAAAACAATGCATAAGTGCAAGAATAGAAGACTTTGACATAGACTGTGTCTTGGATGAAGAAACACAAGTGAATATTGTGACAGAAGAAACTTCGGAAATTTTGGGAAAGCCTACTATGGTACCTTCGTTGGGAAGGATAGGCTTGTTTAAGGGTAAGATGATAAACCTATGTGAAAGAGTTACTAATGTACCTATTATTTTTTATGGAACATCGACTAAAAAATAACTTGAAGTCATTAATTTTGTTGGGGACAACACCCATTTCCCACTGTTGTTAGGTAAGACTTGGATTGAGAAGGATCAGATCAGAAGGAAAGCAGAGGAAGAAGCCACAGAAAGTAAAAAGCAATAATTAAGGGATTTCATAGCTAGGAAAATAGACCGACTAATAGAAGAAAGAGAGGATAAGTCTAAGCAACAGAAAAAAGTAACAACGCAGGAGGGACAGAAGGAAAAAGAATCAACTATCCAGGTTGAAAGAATGAAATAATGCTTGAGGAACCTATATATTCAAGAAATAACTATTCCCACTCAAGAAGTGTTAAGAAAAGAGATATTAACTTCAGACCCTTTAAGGGCACCTCAATAGTGCAAAGATAATACGCTAGGGGAAGATAAGAATAAAAATGGAAAGAGGATTCTAGAAATAGTTAGAGAAACTCAAATAAGAAGGAAGAAGGAAAGAAAGCTAAAAAAAAAGAAGGCTAAGTTGGAAAATCTACAAGAAGTTACAGAAACTAGATGGAAGACTCCATTGACTGGAACATTAGGACTGCATATAATGGGACTTCTCCCTGGTGAAGTTAGATGATCGTTGGAGGTGCCCCTGCCATTAGAATGACTCTCCGGAACGGTTAGAAAACACATTTATGGGATGATGGACCACTTTTGGACATTGAGACCGTGCCATAACAGACATATTGACATTGATAGAATCATTTCCTGGTCGTTGGGAGATCCGTTACGGTTTCCCACTTATTTAACTCGTCGATCACTATGCCAGGACCAATTTTTTATACCCATGATTGACTGAGCTAAACAAGGAATTGTCCAAGTGTTGAGCTGTGTTATCTAAAACTAGACCCCACCTATCCATTTGTCTACCCCACCTGTCTATTTTCCTACCCTGACTATTTATTAAAAACTAGAATGTCAGGCGAACCTAGTGAAATAGAGAAGTCTGTCGAGGAATTACTTAAGAACCTAATGGCCGACAAACCGATATCCAAAGGTTCCCAGGCATCATTGACTAGGGGATTGTAGGCTTCCCCTTTGACCGGATGTCATTATGGCTGTGTCAACCCTGGAGCTGAGCAACGAAGTAAACACCGTGGTGATCTGGCTAATGCAAAGAAGATCCCATCAATACTACCTGAGTATATCCTAGCTTTGGTTGGTGTTGTTAACCGAAACAACATCCCCCGAGATTTTGAGTACACCGTGTTGACTGTGTACATTCTGAAATGAATACAAGTAGTCAGGATTTAGTTAGGACAGATCCCGCTATTAAATAACAATGAATTCAATTTAGGAGACCGAAATAACTATGCCCTGTTGATGCCCCACTGCTATCTGAAGAAGACAACTGGAAAGAAGGCTTGCCTCGTCTCACAGCCATGGATTAAGGAGTTGGCGTAGTTCACTGTGTTGAATGTGATGAAGATCCCGCACTTTGGCTACCACCAGGAGGTTAACGCTTGTGTTAAACTCCTTCTGTCATGCTACCATAGAGGATACTTATGGCTTGATAGGAGGATTACTGTCGATTTGGCGTTGATCCATTGGATCATAGGCTCAAGTGTGAAGGGTCCTAACCCTCAACAGGTTTATCCAGGGAAGGCTTCAGACCATTCCCTGACGCAATGCATCAAGGAATCTTATGGAGAAGTAGAGAAAGGAAAGTGAGGTTACAAGGTAGCCTCTATATAGGATGGCATAGTGCACCTCACTTGCCAATTCCTAGATGGAAAATGCATGAGGAAGAACCACCTCACACAGGTCACCCGGTTCATGCTGGACCTTGCAGGAAAGTGTGTGGAGGTCATGTAGATGAACTAGGCGAACTACCTCGCCAATGAGCTAGAGAAGGATTTCTGCGAAGCCCAAGACTTGGGATATGAATCCCATTACAGTTGGATGATCATTTTGATTGCATTTGTCACTTGGAAAATGCATGAAGGAGCCACCTTCCCAGAGATCGAACAATCAAAGCTATTGGCCACATGGTTTTCAACCCTGTGGTATACCAATGACATGACGAAGTAGTGGCATTCCAATGCAATGTTTCATCCATACTACAAGCAGTTAAACCTCACCATCAAATCATTTCCGCTCATGACATCATGCACCCTACACTAGTACTGACCAATAGCAATGTTTCGTGTTGATCCTCATTTCATCTACATTACCGTGCATAGAGATGAGAACTAGGAAGAATTGCAGTTGTAATACAAACTGACATATGAAGACATGGAGCATATTACAAAGGAATGGTCGGAGGAGTTTCTTGTACCTTTCGCTGATGTATAATTATCCGACACTGACACCATGGGAAGCCCCATAGTTTCCCGAGTTGAGAATGTTGGACAGTCTAGTGGGACGAAGAAGAAGAAACAGAAGGAGGAAATGAAGGATATAGAGAGCGATGAAGAGGACAACGCTTCTAAAGATAACAGGTCTAGCTCTCTAGGAGGAGGAGGAGGAGATGAAGCAGAAGGATGGGGAGGAGGAGATGAAAGAGAATAAGAAAAATGAGGAGGCGAAGCTACACCACCGAAAGAGCTCCCTGCTAGTACAGTCACACTGCAGAAGAGGAAGGTTTCTCTGAAGAAACCCTCAGCAAGGAAGAAGACGCGCACTAATAATCCCTAGTTGGAGGCCACTCTCACTGAGGATGACATCTGTATGGTCCACAGAGCTATGGAGGATGCATCTGAGGAAATATTGCAGAGGTATGGAGAGACACAAGAGGATTTATACAGAAGAATTGAGAAAGAATTGAAAGAAGTGCAACAAGTTGTTTGCTTGGTCCTCACAGTACCCACTGTGCCTTCCTTGTCATAGATTGCAGAATTGGGAGATGAACTAGCCCAATTGAGAAGACTGGTGGATGAAATAGAAGCCTGGTTCCAGAGATTCCAGGAAGAGAAGTAGAAGGCTATAGAAGCCTTCAAATAGGAGAAATATGAAGTCCTAGCGCAATTACGAGCAACGCAGGACAATGTACCAACCAAGGAAAGTGAGAAAGCAGATCTTTAGGTGAAGCTCCAGGAGGAAAAATCCTAGATACAGAAGGAAAAGGAGAAGCTTCTCGTAGAGCAGAACAAGGTCAAAGAAGCGATGAGTAAATCATGTCGCTATATGCCAGGATTAGCACAGGATGGGAAAGAACTGGTCGAAGCTCAAATAGTGAATCTCGCTGAGACCCTCCAACAACTTCAGGCTAGGATAACAGAATTGGAGGCCCAAATAGTCTTGAGCACCCCATAGGAGGTGCGTGACCAGAGGGAGGAGACCTCTAAGAACACACTAGTAAGGATAAGATCTCTCGCCTCAGAATGCAAACAACTGAGTGATAGAAGCGCATAGACATATTAATACCTCGTTGAGGATCCAGAGCTAAGGAAGTTGGAAGAGAAGTTACAGGAGGCACACCAAGATGCATTTATCATGCACGCGCAGATGAATCTACTCACTACGGTAGAAAGAATGAAGAGATCCCAGGAGCAACGCGCAATACAACAATAGATCATTTCCCTCCAGGGTAGGGTAATGGAAGTGACGAAGAAGCTACAACATGTGTAGGATGAAGCCTGTAAGGTGTTCAAAGAGATTGATGTACGTCGATCGCAATTGGATCAAGTCATTGCAATAGTAGAACAATGCCTCGAAGGGCTTGTTATAGAGAAGATGATCTAGGAGCTCGCTGAGAAGGAGGCTCAGCCAAAGCAGCAAGTCGAGGTAGCTCGAGTTAAGATCGAGGCATTCAAAGCATCATTTTCCACACCTGAGTGACTTGGGACAAGTCATAGGTGAGTGTTGGGGGCCTATCGGCCCTCGACCAAGTTTTGAGGAAACCTTGGTCAGAGTTGGCCCACTTTTGGACCTCGACACATTGGTTGAGGAAGGAGTGCCTAGGCGGATCTAAGATCATGGATCTCATTGATTTTGAGGGTTAAGTAGACCCAGTAAAGGGTCTTCTAGGGTTTTGGTAATGGTTTTATGGGATGTTGGCCCATGGGTTCTTGCCATGTTTGGTCCTATTGTAAGGGATTGTAAAAGTATAAATAAGGAAGAATATATTGTAGAAGTAGTAGTATTGGAGCTAAGCGTAAGTAGTTCGAGCTGCTTCATGCAAGGAAGTGTCTATGTGTTAGGGATTTGTGCTTGATAGAGAGTTAGCTCAGTGCCTTGAGCTAGTTTTGGAAGGAGGATCTGGTGCTTAGTGCACAGATCTCCTGTCTGGTGTGAAGATTGACTCTGTGGCTTAGTGCATAGGAGTAACTGAATGTAAGATATTGACGAATAATAAAGAGGCGAAGTGGTTGGTGGATGTAGCCTCACACTGGGGTGAACCATGTACATCTGGTGTCTTATGGTTTTCTTTGTGCGATGATTATCTCTGTTATGTTTTTCTTAGTTCTTGGTGAGGAAAAGATATGAAATGATCTTACTCAAGCATTTTCAGATTCTACTTGGCTAAACCAAAATAGACGGGAATATCACCCTAAACTTATAGCCATCAAAAATAACATCCTAGCTCACAAGTATTAATTACAAGTTCTTAGTGTAACATCCCCAAAAGTAAATTATTTTTAAGTCTGAAAATACTTAGGAATTTATTTCTTTTGTTTGTAAATTTGAAATTGGAAAATTATTGCCATTTATGGCAATTCCAAATTTTGAATTTAGTTAATTGTAAATTAGGATTATGACTATTGGGAAAAGATCCAATTTGATCCAACTAACTCTTTGACTATGACACTTGTAATTGTTAGTAACAATTGTGGTATCAGGATTTTAAAGGGTAAGAGGGCCGAGACCTTTCGAGTCTCGAAAGACTGATGGGATCCTAGCCGTTGATCTTGGCAGGACATGCGTCAGACATCAGAAGGAGAGTCGGGATTTCAGTCCATCGGAGGATCGGAGTTTCTGGAGGCAGGGAACTCTTACATAAGTGAATCGCGATACGCGATTTCCCGACCGAATCAGAGTCATCCGTCAGCAGAGGCACGTGGCGAGAGATCCTGCAGAGTTGGGGATCGGGGAGCTGAAAGTCCCATGCACATGACAGCGGGAATAGCGATATCTAGATACCCGATTTCCTGATGTCAAGAGCAACTTTAAATAGTGGAAAACAGGTGGCAGGCCTTGCACCAAGGAGCGGACTGTCGACAAGTCAACGACCATGAGCCATCGGGTTTCGGGGAATCGTAAGTTTCGTGGACACAAACATCGTGTCGTCAAGAACGCTGAAAGCCCGATTGAAAGTTGGACCGCGGTCACACTTGGGACAGGTCATATGGACTATGGTCCAGCCGGTAGGGGCTAGCTCCCAGGAGGATGAGCTCATCGCACATCGGGATATCGGGGATCCCGGAGGCAAGGAACTCGCGCACTTCAAACTCGCGAATCCCGAATCCCCGAAAGCCTGAAACCTCATCACACGCTTCCTTTCTGCCATGTCCATCCCCGTGTCATGCCAGTCATATTCTCTTCCTGGCCCCTGTGTCTTGTCCACCCGGCTCATGCACTTCAAAGCTCGTGAATCTTGCCACGTACATTTTCCCTATCATTTTCCCTCTGCCCATCCGTCCACGTGGCCTCTCCTCATCCCATATCTGCATCGAGCGTGTCCAACTACCCCTGCCTGGTCACCATCCATCACTTTGTGTCAAGTCCCCCAGTCATCACGAAGGCCTCCATGTCATGTTGATATAGATTCGACCGGGTCTTTCCCGATCTCAGTGAAGCAGTTATTGTAGTAGTTAATGGTGGTTGAACATCGTTTCCTCCATAAATGGAAAGCCCAGAAATGACTGTAAGCTTGTCAATTCATTCACAGGTCCTTTGGAACGCGATTGCGTCTGACTAAAGTTCACGAACATCCAGAGACTGCATGTGCAGTAAATGTGAAGACGTAATGTCTTCAAGGCAATGTCTCGATTTAGATCCCAGTGTTTTTGTTCCAAGTATATGTAGGCATTTCGACCATTTTTTTGAAAGTGTTGATGGTTGAGCTAAGCTCCCTGGTTGTAAAGTTTTAATGAAGCATTGTTGCTCTGGATATATATGAACTTTGGAGACTTCTTGCCTTATGAATGCCAGTTTCTTTCATGTCTTTGTTTACACTGTGTTAGAGCAGCTCGGAATTGGAGGATCCAGTCGAGCTGTAGCTATTATAGGATGATGTTGTAATGGATCACTGTAATAGTTACAGAGCCTCTGATCAGTTTTTGTGAATTCCTTAACGCTGAATGAATTGGAATTGGAGGATCCAGTCAAGTCCTCTTTCAGTCTCTTGAAGCCCTGAACCAGGAGGATCCTGCTTTCAGAGTTTTTCCCCTACAAACCGCTGCAAGCTTGATGCCCAGAGCTCTTTGTTCACTTTCTCCTAAGTCTTCCACCTGTTCATCTTTAAATCAACCCAATGGCTGAAGTTAGGATTCGAGACCTCCTCTATTCCTTACGTACCAGTCTCAGTCCCTGAGTTAGAGTGATACTTCCTAGAGACATTATCTCCATTTGATCATCCATCATAAACAAATCGTGACATAAAACTGATGGGCATTGGGCTCTGCTCCTGCAAGCAATCCAGGAGTGACTTCTGACGCTAACAGTAATAAACAAATATTTTTATATTTATTGTTGATGGACAAATGGAATAGCTAGTTTGAAATCAACTGACCATGACTCCATGAGTGGGGAACATGTTGGAACTACCTCAGAGTGGAATGTTACAAGTTTCAAATCAAGAATTTGGCCATTGGCAACCCCTGAAAATCAGGGATTTGGAAAGCTGGGAAAATTCCCAAGGGGAAAAGACCTAGGCACAAATGCTTTTGGCGTATATAGAATATGAGAGGAGGCAGGACATTGCCTAGTATGTTGGGGAAAATAATTAGCACTTGCTATTATGAACACTATTTTCTGAGTGTGAGGCAAGGAGAAGTTTTCTGAAACTGAAGGACTATTTCCAAGGAGGAGTTCTAGAGTTCTCCCTCATAGGTTCATGGTCAGGCTAGGGGGTGAACGAAGCAAGTAGATTAGTTGTTCCGTTCTCAGGTTCTGAGGAACTTGGTTGTTTCATTTCTTGTTCTAAAACTTTATCATATATGTCTATCTACTCCCTTCTTATCGAATGTTATTTGATTTAATGGATGATATGATAAATCTCTTTAATTCTGGATTAATTGTTCTATTGATTAAATTACTGTTGGAATGAAATAAATTGTAGTATAATTCTTACAGTTTTATTATATTCCTTGAGTAATAAATTCTGCGTGTGTTAACTGTAGATGGGACTATTTTATATAAGCACATGGAAGATGTATGTAAGCTAGACGGGATTTGCATTGTATTAACCCTAGTATTTTAGGCATGTGATTAATTGCATATAAGTAAACAACTTAAATATTTTTGTCGATTGAAGAATGGCAAAGAGAATCCTGGAAGTAAACTTGAAATCTTAGATTTATATATACATATATTTTTATAGGTTAAATACACAGGATGTAAAAAATAGTTATGAAGATCAGGCTGTGCAAATTCCATTTAAGGCTTGGAATGATTACATACAATAGGAAGTAANTATGTATGTATGTATGTATGTATGTATGTATGTATGTATGTATGTATGTATGTAACTACCTCAACCAAATTTCAGACTCACTTAAATTCCTATTGTATGCATACCACAGATGCCAATGATATAAAGGAAAGAGAACAGTTCAGTTAGTCAGAAACAAAGTTATGAAATAAAAGTAATATAGGAGTGAAATCTCAATGAATTAATGGATGATATTATAAATCTACTCCCTTCTGATCGAATGTTATTTGATTTAATGGATGATATGATAAATCTCTTTAATTATGGATTAATTGTTCTATTGATTAAATTACTGTTGGAATGAAATAAATTGTAGTATAACTCTTACAGTTTTATTATATTCCTTGAGTAAGAAATTTTGCGTGTATTAACTGTAGATGGGACTGTTTAATATAAGCACATGGAAGATGTATCTAAGCTAGATGGGATTTGCATTGTATTAACCCTAGTATTTCAGGCATGTGATTAATTGCATATAAGTAAACAACTTAAAGATTTTTTTCGATTGAAGAATGCCAAAGAGAATCCTGGAAGTAAACTTGAAATCTTAGATTTATATATACATATATTTTTATAGGTTAAATACACAGGATGTAAAAAATAGTTATGAAGATCAGGCTATGCAAATTCCATTAAGGCTTGGAATGATTACATACAATAGGAAGTAACTATATATATATATATATATATATATATATATATATATATGTATGTATGTATGTATGTATGTATGTATGTATGTATGTATGTATGTATGTATGTATGTATGTATGTATGTATGTATGTATGTATGTATGTACCTCAACCAAATTTCAGACTCACTTAAATTCCTATTGTATGCATACCACAGATGCCAATGATATAAAGGAAAGAGAATAGTTCAGTTAGTTAGAAACAAAGTTATGAAATAAAAATAATACAGTAGTGAAATCTCAATGAATTAATGGATGATATTATAAATCTACTCCCTTCTGATCGAATGTTATTTGATTTAATGGATGATATGATAAATCTCTTTAATTCTGGATTAATTGCTCTATTGATTAAATTATTGTTGGAATGAAATAAATTGTAGTATAACTCTTACAGTTTTATTATATTCCTTGAGTAAGAAATTCTGCGTGTATTAATTGTAGATGGGACTATTTAATATAAGCACATGGAAGATGTATCTAAGATAGATGGGATTTGCATTGTATTAACCCTAGTATTTCAGGCATGTGATTAATTGCATATAAGTAAACAACTTAAAGATTTTTTTCAATTGAAGAATGCCAAAGAGAATCCTGGAAGTAAACTTGAAATCTTAGATTTATATATACATATATTTTTATAGGTTAAATACACAGGATGTAAAAAATAGTTATGAAGATCAGGCTATGCAAATTCCATTAAGGCTTGGACTGATTACATACAATAGGAAGTAACTATATATATGTATGTATGTATGTATGTATAACTACCTCAACCAAATTTTAGACTCACTTAAATTCCTATTGTATGCATACCACAGATGCCAATGATATAAAGGAAAGAGAACAGTTCAGTTAGTCAGAAACAAAGTTATGAAATAAAAATAATACAGGAGTGAAATCTCAATGAATTGAAAGACATAATTTATGAAATCATATAATTTTATATGAATATACATATTTTGGTGATTTTGAAAATTGCATAGCTATATGAATGACTAAATAATGTTTGAATCCTTACAACAGATCAAATTAGACCCAACATGGGATATAAAATAGAATTCTATTACATGAATACACATTTCTATCCAAATACAGAATTTTGTGTATAACATATCTAATATACCAAAACAAATGATTGAATGTTACTGGAAGATTGACTTTTCCATATAAATCGGTTATACAATTGTGAGAAATCGTACAGTCTTGTTCATTACAATAACACATAAGCACAGATTTGGCCCTTATGTATTTTGTTTAAAAATGAATATACAGTTAACCAATTGTTATAGGAGCTGGATACCTTTCCGACGATAACAATATTCTAGGGAAAAACAAAATCTTTATGATAAAACCTGGAGTCATTTTTTTTTTTTTTTTAAACATTGTAATATTGGAACCCGAGTACCTTTTGCATGAGGCACGACCTTGGAAATCACGAGGATTTGGGTGATTAATAACCCTGCAAGAAAAACCAAGAAATGTTAATTAATACCAGATTAAAAGTGAGTAAAAATTTAAATGCCAAAATGTAGAGAATTTACTAGGGTAAATGATTTCAAAGGAATTAACTCAGAGGAGTATAAAGATGACACTTAGCTTGCAATTTTGGATTGGTCGTTCCATCTGCATTGTTGAAGGAGTCACCCATAGACCAAAGGCGAAGAATTGGATTAAGTTGGCCTGATGGGTACCCTCGTAGCAAACCAGGGTCCCATCATTAGATCTCAATAATCAAAATCTTTAATCATGAATGATAGTAGAAAAATAAAAGAAGCATTATCAACCATTCAAGAACACACAGAATAATACATGCTCCACCAACAAAACATACGATTCCGATTCACGAATGTTGTCACGAGATTTACGATTTCACCATTTAAGAAATGGAAATTACATGTCGCTAACCAATATTAAAACAAGAACATAACGAAATAACCATCAGATTTCGAACAAGAAATAATTGTAAATCCTTTAAAAGTTATGAAATACTGGAGTAATGCTATATAGAGAAAACCTATAACTTGCACATAAGCATATACAAGTGCATTTAGGGTAAACAATGGAATTCGAGTTGAAGCCAAAACCTTGTGCAATAATAAAGAAAACTCTTATCTCAACTATAGGAATGCTGTCATGACTTCATGAATTAAATCCCCAAGAGTACCTGGTATCCACAGTAAGCCATGAATTCGATAACTTACATACTTCATACAAAACTGAGCAGAATAAACACAGAAATAATACAACTATCTTTTAGTATAACAAACATGACAAGGGTGAACTGAGTTAAGGAGTAATTTAAATGACGAGAGTTGGGACCTTTTCCCTAACATAAAAATCCTACAAAAAGGATATGGGTCTTACCAGAGAACTGTAACACTCACTCATGTAAAAAAATACTCAGTATCGAGCTCCTTTTAGAGGGATTTGTAACCAGGTTCATCACTAGAGTTGAACGTTGGGTATGTGACGAACAAATAAACACCAGGTTACATAAGAAAATAAATAATGGAGGGAATTTGTGGTTTGACATAACCCTATTTACGTTAGGGGCTAGTACTGAATCAAAAGAAACCAAGAACCACCTGTGGGGAAAATTCACCAGTTTTGGCCTCTACAAAAAGTGAGGAACTACCAATGAAAGAAGACGCAGGACTTCACCAATGTATGTCTACCCATGACCGAGGAATAGTCCAGGAAGTTAAAAAAGGGGGATAATAATAATGGAGGGGATAACCTTCATTGGAAGTCATAAATATTTACAGTTGCAGAGTTGTTTTTTTCACTATGAGAAAACTCCGAAGGTTCCACCCGACTACCAAAACATAAATATATCGTGGAATTACCAGAAATTTGTGTAGACTTGTATGTTTTCCACCAAGTAAATTTCTCCAGGTCGTTGACCTCCCTCGCCGAGGAAAAACACAGAGCTAACACAAAAGCTTCACAAAAAAGAAAACTCACATTAGTCCTGTAAACCCTTACTATGCAGAGTAAATGGTGGAAGTATGGAGAACTGTCTCTGGCCATGTGATGGGCCGAAGATGGTGCAATCATATTGGACAAGGTCTCTAGTGATAACCTCAGGATTACCTCTCACAAGGTCTCCATTAATGAGTTGAATAGAGGATTTAGCTCATGACTGATTGGAACCCTTCAAATTCATACTAAGTTAATATGAGAAAAGGAAAGTTCCTTCAAGGCATGATACACAGGACCATCAAACTCTGGTTTTTATCATTCAGTTAAGGCATGACTAAACAATTTGTTATCGATGAGATTATTATCGAAAAACAATTATGTTAATAATAATTGAAAGTTTTAAACACAATCAATAGTCTATGGTGTAGGGGATTTATTTTTGAAATGTCAAATAGGGTTTTCTCTTGCACGCAAACATGGAAACCTATGCTTAGGAGAAATTATAGGACTATGAGTCCTATGTCCAATACAACACCTATATATAAGTATTAGAATAGTAGTGGGATTGAAGAGTTATAAAGGGTAAATTTTTAGAACGTGAAATGTTAATCTTTGGGAGGTGAGGGTATAGTAAAGTCACCCTTGCCCTTTCGTATAGTAATTCTATGTAGTATGAGATAATTTAGGGTAGGAATATTTAGAAATGACCATTCATCGTTTTGATAACTAGAACATATGAATCTCGCACAAGTTAACAATGATGATAACTATCTACTTCTCTTAACTATAAGTCTTCGAGAATGAATTGTTTAGAGAAAGAAGATTTAATGCGTCTAATATATATATATATATATATATATATATATATATATATATATATATATATATATATATATATATATATATATATATATAT
>ML790260.1:494745-512540 GCA_009831015.1 Picea engelmannii | reverse complement strand
ATATATATATATATATATATATATATATATATATATATATCATGTTATGCACCTTAATACATTGATTTATGAAGTAAATAAGCAATGAAAAAAGTTTAATTAAACAAAACACCTACTGTATCATTAAAACAAGTACTCATTATTGGTTTGAATTCTTTCTATTTAAACACCTTAAAACAAGATACCTTGTGGTTGGGCAAGAGTCACACATTTTTGATGTAAATTTTTTATTTGAGTACATCACCTTCAAGCCAAAGTTGGCAACTTAGATATAGATCTGGCAAGTTTGCACAAATAAAGGATATGTTAAATAATGGAATCATAGTGGAATTCAGAATCCACATTTGGATATGTGGTAGATTACAGTTAAATGGAGGCCAGGTCTAGTGGGCAAAAAACATAAAATTACAAAAAAAAAATATTTTTTTTAGTAAAAAACTGAAAATTAATTAAAACAATAAAAAAAAAACGTAAAAAAAACATAATATATAATTATATTATATATAACTATATATTATATATAATATATAGTTATATATAACTATAACTATATATATAACACGTATAACATGGGGGCAATGTTGGGCATCGCGCGGGCAAGGGCCAGGTCCCGTGGGTGTCCATAGGACCTGTCCTTGCTTGCACAGGGGATGAGGCAATTCCCGGCATCACCCCCATGTATAAGTTATACCTGTTATACAACTTGAGTGGGCCTAATGGTTAAGAACATGTGTTTTCTCTTAAGAGGTCACAAGTTCAAATCCAGAGGGGAGTAGGGTATGTATACCTCCGTAGACTTTACTAGTCAAATCACTGGGTGAAGGGGGGTCTCTTGTCTCACAAATAAGGGGGTCTCATACACCAATTTGGTGTGGCTTCGTCGTGACCTTAAAAATGTTTAAAAATAGTGTTATTTAACTACAATGATTTTCTATCTATTAAAATAAAGGTAAAAAATGTGTTAAAAATGATATTTTCCACTATATTTAAAAAAGTATGGAACCATAAATTAATTAAGGAGAGGAAAAATCGTATTTTCAAAAATGTAAATGGTAAAAAATATTTTAAGATTGAAAGAGCATGGAAAAATAACTAAAAACACTGTTGATAAAAAAAAAAAAAATGAAAAAACAAACANTGTATCTGAAAATTTAAAATACCAAAAAACCACCTAAAAATGGAAGGGGGGTGCTACGGGTAGCACCATTTTTAAAAACAGGGTAAAAAACTTGACCCCCCAAAAAATGAGAACTCTGTAGAGTTGTCGTTAAGTTGGTAACTATGCTTCATGAAAACTAATTCACAAACAGACAAGTCTACACAGACTATGAAAGATAGATCAACACCTCTAAAAAACAAGTTTCTGAATGATGTGATTTAGCCCTGAATATTGTTGTCTACAATAAGACCCTTCTATCATAAAATAGAATTAGGCTTGTGATGAATAAATGAATGAATGAAAACTGAACTATCTCAACATAAACTCAAAGAGAAAACCTTAGTATGCTTCAACTTCTATCCTCCCTTTGTTCCTCCCTTTCCTTCACTTTTAAACAAATTTGAATTGGTTGAAGTAGTTGAACTAACTCATTAGTTAAGTTAATTATAAGACTCAACTAACTTTAGTTAGGGGGGGAATTAATAATTATAATAAGGGTCACAAATAAATAATAACTAGTAGGTGGGACCCCTTGTGACTCCCTTTAGTTCATAACAATTATAAAAATCATAACATAACCATTAGTTAAGTAAAACACACCTCCTTGTATCTTCCATCAACATATTCTCTTTTGGCAAATTTAGCTCATGAAATTTGAAATTATTTTGAAAATATTACTCATATATCCAAAATAAAACATGATGTCCAAAATTTCCTTAAGTCAACTGTCATTAAAAATGATAAAATAAAACTTTAAGAACCATATTTCCTGGTCTGCGATGCAACCCTCCCTTGATTGTTGTTGTCGCCTCTTGATTTTCCTGAATTTGCCTTTGGTTGTGTAGAGATTTAGGAATAATCTCGTTGATCACGTGGGAAAAATCGTCCCTCGAATGCATCCATGAAGACATGGATTTGTCAGAGCCATTGAAGGGTGAGGAAGGGGTAGCAGTGGATTTTCCTTTATCAAGGGCATGGCGGGCCTCAGTTTTCAATCTCTTGCTAGCATGGGAGGATTTCACTGGAGAGTGGTGAGGGGCAACTTGGACAATGGGGTTAATACGCAGAGGAGTAGGAAAAGACAAGTTGGGCCAACCATGATGATGGGAGACTGTCAGGTGGACAATCTCCTGCCATCCATCATTTTATGGGACCTCGGGTTGCAATGGCACATGAGGAGGTACGGGGATACCAGGGGCTTGTGGGGCTTGGAAAGGATGCCTTTCAGGCCTAGGTTGGACTATTCCCTTCCCAATCCAATTGAAAATTTTGGCATGAAACAATTGGTTGAGGTCTTGTGAATCAGTGTCAAAATGTATGGAGAACCTGGGCCTTCTTGGGCCTTAGTTCGAGTTACCTCTACCTCTGTTTCCTCAGGCATGGCTACCTCGACTGAAAAAACTCATCCTGCATGCGTTATTGATTATCAAATAGTCTTTTAAATAACCATACATGACGACTCTTAAAAATATGAAATAAATTTATCTCAACAATGTATCAGACTCATGCAATCCAATCCATACAAATTGTTTTATTATTAATCAATGAGCAGGGGGTGAAAAAGGGTTCTAGGATTTGCGAGGGGTTTGTATTGAGAGAAACATGATGCAATGAGGGGGAAAAGAACATGGTTATTGCTCAATGACAACAACAATCAATTGCAAAACAAACCAATAAAACATCACTGTAATCCACGCAAGACACTGCCACTTTCACTGCTTTAACACTAAAATTCTCTTGACTATAATTAATCTCAGAACAAGGAGTGGAAAACTGAATATGGGAGGTGATGGGGTTTGTAATTAGTGGAAAATGAAATAATTGAAGGGAATAAGAATGATTATTGTTCATGAAATTAATTAAGTGATCCATAAACATTCTGCAAGAAATAGATGTACCAACCACAATCATTTTGACCAAATAATAATTATTGTGTATTTAACTAGTTCACTGTCTATAATCAAATATCCAATACAGTTCCATCACAAGACAATATGCATTCTGTAAAGGGATTCTATTTCTTTTATTTATACACTTTGCATCTTATAACAGTAACCATTCCACTCAGTTAACCATCAAAGTCAACCACTGCCCATGTATTTCTTCAATCCACAACTACACTCAAAGGTTATGTTTTCAAATTAACAATGAAGTCACTATCACTGCAATCAGGCCTATCATTTAAATGCAATGGTATTCGTTAAAGGTATTTAGGCAGTAACCAAATAATCCAGATTAAATTACAAAACCCGAATTGATATTTAAACATACAACCACCATTTAGACACAAGCTATGCACAGGGTAATTCACCTAGGCAATGTAATTATGTCGCTGTAAAAAAAAAATCAATGTGACTTAAAAGGTTGGGCCATCCATCCAACACGACGAGGTCTCGACAACATGTCATTCTTAACAAATGATCGATTGCAACAAATAAACATTCTTAAAAGTTTGTGAAATCCAAGATATCCATACTATACATAGTGCACAACCACCAAAACACCATGATGCAACATCTCCATTTTACAAAACCAAACACACAGTCACAGAAATAACTAAATTCATTGTGTTCAGTCATCAATCTAACACAATATTACTTCTGTTTAGTCCAACTTCGATCAAATATGTTGTGCAAAATCAAACTTATACAATCGAACAATCATAAGGATACAATAGATATAGTTTCTACAGTCATCCGGTTCAATAACCATTCGGCCCCAAAATAAAACCACAATTACCACGACCATTATCTCATTGTGCAAGAACACCATACACACAACGCGACATGCATGAGCAACGTCAATCATTTGTAACCAATGCCAGCTAAAAATCCAAACAATCCTTAGTGAAAAAACACCAGTAACTGTGTATCAACCAACCAATTCACCACTATCGTAAAAATCAATCGACCTAACAAGTTGTGGCAACCACACATACCCATGCATGAATTCGAATCGGAGCAACGTCCCTCTCCGTTAACAATACAGAGTTATTAACATAAGGAGAGTGATTGTGTACTTTGAAAGTGGAATTGGCAATTAGGGTTTACCATTGTTATAACAGAGTCAGTGACTATATACCAACCAACACGACTATCACATGAACAACAGGGCGAGCGTGTGCTCAAATTAGTTGACAATTATACAACCATCCAACAATAAATAAGTCGTAAACCCAACAGGCCAGGGTGGTGTTCTCTATCAATTTTTAGAATGGAGGGCTAAGGTGTGTTCTGTAGCCAACACAGGGAGAGAAGATTCACTCCTTGTAATGGTGAAAACTCAGAGGCCATGGAGCATACACATAAAGAACCACAACTCATTCGTGGACGAGTACAAATCCATGACAAGGGGTCATAAGCGAAAGGTGGGGCTCTAGTTCGCCCTGTCAATGTTATTTAATGCACACAGGATATAACCCTTGTGCTCCTTGATCAAATAACCACAACACATAGGTGAAGATAGGGTCGAGTAAGAACAGGAAAACCCATTTCGTGACCCTTAGTGGTGAAATCAACCAATGACGAAGTGAACAAAACATAGTGATGCAGAATGCCTTCAACCATTAAACCCATAAAAATCCAAAGACCATAATTAGTGGTCAATGCGTGAAGATAGCTATCCACTCAAGACCAAACAAAAACCCTCCAACTAAACAAACAAGGGTAACATAGACCTACCACCCAGGAATACCAATAACTTCTACGAATTCAAAATTATTACAGGAAGAACCATCCACTCTTCATTCCAAGAACACAATTTCACACAGTTTCAACACTTAGGAAAAAAAAAAAACAATACACCTGAGTAAGTAATCATTTCATAACCAGAGCAGAGTCATGAATGGACAAAAAAAGAACATACCTACAATCAAATTCTTTAAAACGCGAGCTTGTCGAGCGGTTCCTCTCTGCTAATAATTCAGAGCATAATCACAATAGCAAGATCGAACAATAGCCTGATTAGGGTGGTGGATAATAGAAGGAGTAAAGGTGACATGAAGTAAATGAACGTCGCCTCCACCCACAATGATTCAATTAATCAGTATATGTGAATGATTTCTTCATTAACACCATCAATCAACCCATGTATCGAGACCATCACAACATTAAAATCCAATAGTGCAACTAGGCCATAACATAATTCAACCAAGTTCCATATAATTCAACAATTCACATAACCATTTGCACTATTACCTTGCCAAATGCACCACCATCATTTCATACCATATGCATATTAACCATATAACCCAATCAAATCACAAAACTATTACTTGCTAGCTAGGATTTTCTCATAATCAGTTAAATATTTCATGCATATAGTATAGCATAACTCAAATTCTTCGTTTCACATTTGTTGCACTGCCTTCATTTCCTTCAATTGTTCGCATGTGGTATAGTAAAATTGCAAAACTAGATCCCTCTTCCTTTGCATTTGTTATAGGATTTTTGCTTTTCTCCAAACTTCCCTTCATGTAACTTCACTAACATGTTTGTTGTACAGGTGCGATAAGAACATATAGCAATGATATTAATGAATAGCATAGGCTATAGTAACATAAGGAATCAGTATTTCATAAACTTAAACCATAGCCAATAAAAAAAGATCTCATCAACCATGTAAGTCATGTTGCGCATCATCACAACATCAAAATGAACACATCTGATCTTCAATAGTTCAAGGGAGTCCCACCTACTAGTATTATTTAGCTTTTATAATAATAGGCTTTAGCAATACTTTGTGGGAAAAACTTTGTTGACAATTTTTAATCGTCAATAGTGCTTAGATTATATATGTAATAGATATGTATATGTTTGTTTAATGCTTTTCTTATGTTAAAATATTGCTAGATCTGATTCACAATGCTAAGTGATAAGTGTTTAAGGTGCATAATCTTGGTTGTTACTAGGCTAGAGCTATCCTTGGGTATGTTCTCGGATGTTAATAATGTTAATGAACTAATGTATGTCACTTCCTAAGCGTTAAAAAAATACTCCCAACCTAGTTACAGACACCTGCGTCTTGTAACCCCCCTGCTTCTACCTCAGGTGAGACTTTGCCTTCTTCACAGGTGTTGCTGAAAGGGCTGGTAGTCTGGGTTTTGTTGGTGCGTTGTTAATATTTTAACCACGGATCTTCCCCTGTGCCAATAGTATATCTTTGTTTATGGTTGCATATCTGATACATTTATGTTATAATATTGGATATCTAAGATATCTTTGTACATTTCTTTTTTATATCTCTGCACTCATTTCGTGTCGAAAATAATCCATATTAGTAGTATTTGAGAAGGCTGCTCTTGATCGTTTTTTTTTCATTGCATTTCATCGACGAGGTCCGAGTATAGCAATTTTGGTCTCAATCTTGTCTCTCTTGAATACAATTTCTCTCGCATGCCCTAGAAACCCTCCATGGCGGAAGAAAAGAAAAATGATAGAGCAGAGTATTCTATCAATATGTTGCTTGAGAAATCTCTCACGCGACAGTGGGATGAAATGATGGAGAATTTTCCCACATCCTTCAACGCTTGTCGATAACAATAGGAACATATTCATCAAACAACAACTCAGGAATAACCTCTTCTTTCAATGTACTTGTTAATTTTGATATTTCCATATTTGAGGGTCGGATAGATGCAGATTCCCTAGACATTTGGTTAACTCTACTAGAAGGTTATTTCCTTGTTCACCATTTTTTCGATAGGGAAAATATCACCTTTTCACTCCTTGAAGCTCTCCCCCATTTCAAACATTGGTGGGAAAATTACTAGGAACAAAGTTCCACCGAAGCGTCTGGAATATATCGGGTCTATCCCACTTGGGATTTTCTTGTGGACACAGTAAAGGAACAGTATTATCCTGTTGGAAACTATGAGGACCAATATATGAGATGGACCACACTGTGGCAAGAGAGGGGGCAAGAAGTTCCAGAGTTCACCAATACCTTCCATACCTTATGCACCAAGATGGGTATCAAAGAATTCGAACAATATTTGGTTATGAAATATTGTGGGGCTCTACTGACGCAGACGCCCACCCGGCACGTCCGCTCCCACTAGGAACTTCCTTTATCCTAGGCCCGAAGAACTTCAAGGTTCTTCTGATCCCTTATCGGGACCCCTTAATACCCACATAATTCTCTCCATGATCTCCCTTTGGCTCTATCGGGATATCGGGTTTCGCGTTATCGCGAACCTTGTGGGCACACTCCTCGTGCTACACAAAACCCTGAAACCGGATGGGTCTCGATGTCAACACTATTCTATTCTTGATCTGGGATTTCCCTATCGAGAAATCGGCATATGCGGTGTCGTAACTCTTGGCCACTACGAATCCCCGACTCCTGAATTTGCGATGGTGCCTTCTTCCTTTTCCAAGCTCCTCCCAGCTAGCCTTCTCGCATATGACCTGCCGGTCCACGGGACCACGTCGTTTTCCCTTGTCGGAGTTTCGGACTTCGCGGACATGATATGCGTGAAACTCGCGCCCTCGAAAATACTGAAATGTCGAACCCCGATGCCACCTGTCTTCCACTCGTTCTTACCTCCGTTGGGAAATCGCGTATCGAGATATCGCGATTCCCGTGGTTGTGAGTCTCTCGTCACTGAGAACTCTGAAACACCGAACCCTGATGCAGGTGCAGGCGCTCTCCTCCACGTCACCCCTCCTTGTCGTGCTATCGGTTATCGCGTGATCGCGATTTCAATTGTAGCATTTCCTTTGCATGGGAAAACTCCGAATGCTGAACCCCGACTCTCTGGATTGCTGACACGTACCCAGTCCAGGATCTACGGCTATGCTCCTCTTCGGGAAATCGTGGATCGCAATTTCTCCCTGCGCGAATCCTATGTTCGTGGAGACTCCGATTCTCCGATGAGTTGAGTCCCAATGAGCTCTGACTCCTTCCCTGTGCGCCAACATTTAAACCCCGTGCAACTTCCCCAGATCTGACGGCTGTCGGGACTTCGCAAATCTCCCCTGCGAATCCTGACCGTCGATTCCTCCTCCTTGAGGATTTCTAAAAAATGACCAAGTGCTTCTGCCGAGACTTGTTCTCCATGCCTGCGCTTGCAACTCCTGCTCGAAACCCTCCTCGACCCAAACTCCTTGGGATCTCTTTCACGATATTACAAAGGCGCTAAACCTCCTGAGATTTCTCCCACTCTAACTCCTCCAGATGGATTCGTGCGCACTCCTCGCGCTTGGCATTCAACAACTTCTCAAGTGTTGAATCCTTCAGACTCTGTGCACTTCCTGCAGCAGCAGTCCTTAGCTCCTTGCTCAGATTCACGAATGAGTCTTCTTCTTCTTCGACCTGTGCCTTCCTCGCATGGCTTAAACAACCCAAATCGACTTATGGGCGAATAAGAACAACAGTTAAACTACGGAGCCTTCATCGACGCACTCCTTGCGGATGAATTTGACTGCACTCTATGCAGGAATCTCCCGACTCAGATAGAGAAACAATTGAAACTCATTCTCTTCCTTCTCAAACTTCAGTTTCAAACCTGAAATCTTATGCACAGCATATACAAAGAAAATGCATAACCAGAAAACATACATTCAAGAGCACAAACACAATACACAGAGAATAGACACATAACCATGTATTTGAATCAAAGCTTTCTTCTATTAATTCAATATTTATACATGGATGTTCTCTACACAGTTCTCTGCTTGATCCTCTATTCATGAATGCTTCCCGAATTTTGAATTGCTAATGAATAATGATACAATGAGGGTGTCTATATCCGTTTTCCCTCTTCGAACTCTAAACTGTCTAATCTAGACTTAAACATCTATCTACCTGCATTAAATCTATTAAATGCCTTCTATCTAATTCAGACAAGAGCGTATGGCTCTAGGTATGATACAACATACAAAAGGTGCTTTCATAAATGCATCATTTATACATTGGCGCATCCTCTTGGATGAAAATTCAAAAACTTTCTGCTGGCTTGTCCAGCTGTTCATTGCCTTCCATGCTGGCTTGCTTGTCATGGGTGATGCTCCTGCATCATACTCCTCGGCTTGAAAATTTTCATGGGCTCCTGTCCATGAGCTCCTGCACGGTCTTTCCATGCTTTTGAATGACTTCTTCTATTTCCCATCTGGCATCCTCCACTGGGTTATTCTTCCATTTCACCAGATACTCGAAGTATTGCTTCCGTCTGGTTCTTTTGTTGATTCTTCTGTCAAGTATCCGCTCCATCTGTGGCCTTTCTGCAATCGGCATCTGCTTCTGCCACTGAATTTCTGGCTGCTCATCACTTCCAGCTCCTGCTTCCTCAGCCTTATAGGGATATAAGTATGAGACATTGAATGTCGGAGATATTCCAATGTCATCCGACAATTCAATTTCATAAGCATTTTCTCCCAGTTTCTTCAGGACTCTGCATGGCCCAATTTTCTTCGCCTTGAGCTTGTTGTATGTTCCCCTTGGGAACCTTTCCTTTCTCAGATGTGCCAGAAATATATCACCAACCTCAAATTGAAGTTGTCTCCTATGCTGATCCGCTCTGCGCTTGTATTCCTGGTTCGTTTCTGTCAATCGTTGCTTCACCCTGCTGTGAATATCCTCCATCGCCTCTACGAATTCTTCATCTCTCGCGCTCTTTGTCATTATCTTCTCTGAATCCCTCAGCTCAGATACTCCTCTTGGCTGTCTGTCGTATACTATCTCAAATGGGCTTTTCCCTGTGCTTCAATTCACTGAATCATTGTAAGCGAATTCTGCCTGTGGCAACACATTTTCCCAGCTGCTGTGGTGCTGTGTCACTAGGCTTCTGAGTAAGTCTCCCAGACTTCTATTTACAACCTCCGTTTTCCCATCCGTCTGAGGATGATAGGCTGAACTAAACATCAAGTTAGTTCCCATCTTCTTCCAGAGTGTCCTCCAGAAATGTCCAATGAACTTTGTATCCCTGTCCGATACAATGCTTCTGGGTAAGCCATGAAGTCTAACAACCTCCTTGAAAAATAAATTTGCGATGTGAGTCGCATCGCTGGTCTTCTGACACAGAATAAAATGTGACATCTTTGAAAACCTGTCAACCACCACAAATATGGAATCATGTGCTCTTTGTGTCCTCGACAATCCTAGTACGAAATCCATTCTGATTTCATCCCACGGCCTTTCTGGTATGGGAAATGATTGATAAAGACCTGCGTTCTGCTTTCTGCCCTTAGAATGTTGGCAAACTCTGCACCTGTCAACAAAATTTTTGACATATGTTCGCATCTTCGGCCAGAAATATGCTTCGCTCAGCTTTGCGAATGTCTTGTCGTGGCCAAAATGCCCAGCTAATCCGCCACTGTGCTTCTCCTTTAGCAAGTTCTCCCTCATGGAGCAATTCAGAATGCATAACTGGTTTCCTTTGAACAACAGTCCATTCTGAATCATGTAATCCATCCACGGGCTTCTGTCTCCTAGAACTGGATTCTCAGCTGCCTCATATGCCTCTGCAAAATCTGTATCACCTGCATACATGTCTTCAAGGTTTTCAAAACCCAATGTCTTGACTCGGAATTCCTGCAGCAACAAACACTTCCTGCTCAAAGCATCAACCACTTTGTTAGCAGTCCCTGAAATGTGTTTAATTAAAAATGTAAAATTATTCATATACTCTACCCATTTTGCATGTTTTTGGTTCAGCTTCTCCTGCTGAGTTACAAACTGTAATGCATGATTATCACTATACAATACAATTTCCTTTGGGATCAAGTAATGCCTCCACTTCTTTAATGCCTGTATAATGGCATAAAATTCCTTATCATACGTGGAGTATTTCACCTTTGCCTCATCCAGCTTCTCGCTGAAATATGCAATTGGTCTGTCCTCCTGGCTCAAGACCGCTCCTATGGCAAAGCCACTTGCATCACATTTCACCTGAAATGTTTTCTGAAAATCTGGCAACACCAACACTGGTTGCTTTGTGATCTTCCGCTTCAACAGATTGAAGCTTTTCTCTACCTCTTCAGTCCAATGAAAAGATTTGTGTCTTTTCCTGACTCTGTCCATCATTGCTGTGCTGATTCCACTAAAATCTCGGATGAATTTCCTGTAGAAACTAGCCAAACCATGGAAACTCCTCACCTCAAAAACATTTCTTGGTGATGGCCAATTCTTTATTACAGCCACTTTACTTGGATCCATCTTCAATTCATTTGCCGATATGACAAACCCCAAGTAAATGAGTTATTTCTTCATAAATGAAGACTTCCTCACATTGATCAACAACTTCTCTTGCTGTAGCTTCCTCATTACTGCAGCTAAATGCTTCAAATTTTCTTCTCTTGATTTTTTGAAAATCAATATGTCATCTAGATAAACAATGACAAACTTACCAATGAATTCTTTCAACACTTCATTCATCAGCCTCATGAATGTACTTGGCGCATTCATCAAGCCAAACGACATGACTAGCCATTCGTACAGCCCTTCGTTAGTCTTGAAGGCTGTCTTCCATTCATCGCCTTCCCTCATGCGAATTTGATGGTATCTGCTTTTCAAATCAACCTTTGAAAAATAATTGGCTCCACTTAAACAGTCCATCAAGTCATCCATTCTCGGCAATGGGAATCTATACCTGATGGTGATCTTGTTAATGGCTCTGGAATCTGTACACATTCTCCAGCCTCCATCCTTCTTTGGACTCGGTAACGTTGGAACGACACACGGACTTAAACTTTCCCTGACCAGTCCTTTGTCCAATAACTCTTGGACCTTCTTCTTAACCTCCTCGTTCTCCTGAGGTGTCAACCTGTACGCGGCCTTATTTGGAAAACTAGCTCCCGGTACAAGGTCTATGTGATGGCTTATGCTCCTCATTGGCGGCAACGAATGAGGTAATTCGTCCACCACTATATCAGTGAACTCTTCCAACAGTTCCTGAATTTCCTCCGGCAAATCGTCCACTTTTGTGCTGGTCAAAATGATTCTGGGTTTTCTGACCACAAAGAATTGTGGATCCTCCTTCTTTACTTCTGCCAGAAGTTCCTTCCCACTCATGAGAAGTATCATGTTGTTCACCTCCGGTTTTACTTCCTTATCTTTTATTGGAAGTAGCATATGTGTCCTCCCATTCTTCTCTAGGGTATACGTATTCATTTTCCCATCATGAAATACGTTTTTGTCATACTACCATGGCCTCCCCAGCAGTAAATGGAAAACATCCATAGGAATGACATCACATAAAAAAATTTCATTATATCCTCCTATTTTAATGTCAACTAAGCACTGTTTAGTGACACTCACCTGATGTCCCTTCTGTGGCCATGAAACTTTATATGGGCTCGGGTGATCAGTCGTTTCCAGCTCTAGTTTTTCCACCATCTCGGTTGAAACGAGATTGTCGGTGCTTCCACTGTCCACAATGACTTTGCATTTCCTATCTTTGGTCTTGCATGCGGTTATGAACAATCTGCTTCTCTGAGATGTGTCCTCCACCTCCTTCTCAGGTGTTACGAGAACTTTACGCATCATCAAAGACCTTCCGTCTTCTGCGTCTTCTACTTCAGCAGTTCGCCTCTGTGCCTCGGCAATGGGAGCTTCTCCTCCATCTTTCTTCTTTTCTGGACAATCAATTTCTTTGTGCCCATTCTTCCCACATGTGTAGCATGTGATGGTTCCTCCTCTGCCTCTTCCTCTACCTCTGGTACGAGGAAAAATATTAACATCGGCGTATCCTCCGCTCTGTTCTGCTTGCTGCATTCGTTGTTCAACATGCTGGCCTCGCTGTGAACTTCCACCTCTTTCCATTCTGGTCTGAGGCTTCTTCCAGTCATCCTTAGGTTTATAGACCCTATCTTGGGCAACTGATTTTCCTCTCGGCTGGCTCTTGCCTCTGCCTCGTTGTGTTGGCTTTCAGCTTAGCTTTTCTTCTGCCTTCAATGCCATCTGATACGCATCCTCAACTGTTCTGACGGTTGTCATACTCATCTCATCCTGGATATCGTATCTTAATCCATTCATGTACCTGGCGACTTTTTCATCATTGCTCTCCCGATGACCTGGTCTGATATTGATCTTGTAAAATTCTTCGGTGTACTCCTTCACCGTCATCAACTTCTGTCTCAGGTTCTGCATCCTCCTGAACAGTGTGATATGATAATCCCTTGGGATGAACTTTTACTTCATCTTTGCAATCATTCGATCCCATCTTTTGATCTTTTGTTTTCCTTTGGAACGTCTATCTGCTTGAAGCTCGTCCCACCATAATGCTGCATGTCCTTTCAATTTTGTGACAGCATGCCTTACCTTTTTATCCTCTTCGATATCCTCATAATCGAAGTAGGTATCAAGAGCTCTAATCCAATCCAGAAGCTCTTTTGCATCCAGGCTTCCTTCATAAGTTGGAATGTCCATTTTTGTCTTTGAACTCATCCGAGCGATAGCCTTGATCAACCGCTCATTGGCTGCATCTTCAGCTGCAACTTCTCCTTGTTGTTCAGCTTCAGCTTTGCCTTCAGAGTCACTTAGATCTCCAGCATTGGCTGTGCATCTCTGCGCTGCTTCCGTATATTCCAATATCACTCTGAGATCGTGTATCTGCCTCTCCATATCTGGATTAGCTACTGGTCTGCCCCTTCTTCTCACCTCCCTATCCTCGGGTTCAGGTGACTGTCTTTCCCTTATGGGCGGCATGGTGAAATTTTCTCCTCTGCTGTGGAAAGCAAAGTATCTCCCACTCTGATACCACTTTGACGCAGACGCCCACCCGGCACGTCCGCTCCCACCAGGACCTTCCTTTATCCTAGGCCCAAAGAACTTCAAGGTTCTTCCGATCCCTTATTGGGACCCCTTAATACCCAAAGAATGCTCTCCATGATCTCCCTTTGGCTCTATCGGGAAATCGGGTTTCGCGTTATCGCGAACCTCGTGGGCATGCTCCTCGTGCTACACAAAACTCCGAAACCTGATGGGTCTCTATGTCAACACTGTTCTATTCTTGATCAGGGATTTCCCTATCAGGAAATTGGCATATGTGGTGTCGTAACTCTCGGCCACTACGAATCCCCGACTCCCGAATTTGCGATGGCGCCTTTTTCCTTTTCCAAGCTCCTCCCAGCTAGCCTTCTCGCATACGACCTTCCGGTCCATGGGACCACATCCTTTTCCCTTGTTGGAGTTTTGGACTTCGCGGAAATGATATGCGCAAAACTCGCGCCCTCAAAAATCCTGAAATGTCGAACCCCGATGCCACCTGTCTTCCACTCGTTCTTACCTCCATCGGGAAATCGCGTATCGGGATATCGCGATTCTCGTGGTTGTGAGTCTCTCGTCACTGAGAACTCTGAAACGTCGAACCCCGATGCACGTGCAGGCACTCTCCTCCATGTCACCCCTCCTTGTCGCGCTATCGGTTATCGCGTGATCGCGATTTCAATTGTAGCATTTCCTTTGCATGGGAAAACTCTGAATGTTGAATCCCGACTCTCCGGATTGCTGACACGTACCCAGTCCAAGATCTACGGCTATGCTCCTCTTCGGGAAATCGCGGATCGTGATTTCTCCCTGCTTGAATCCTATGTTCCTGGAGACTCCGATTCTCCAATGAGTCGAGTCTCGATGAGCTCTGACTCCTTCCCTGCGCGCCAATGCTTAAACCCTGTGCAAGTTCCCCAGATCTGACGGTTGTCGGGACTTCGCAAATCTCCCCTGCGAATCCTGACCGTCGACTCCTCCTCCTTGAGGATTTCTAAAAAATGACCAAGTGCTTCTTCCGAGACTTGTTCTCCACACCTGCGCTTGTATCTCCTGCTCGAAACCCTCCTCGAACCAAAATCCTTGGGCTCTCTTTCACGATATTACAAAGGCGCTAAACCTCCTGAGCTTTCTCCCACTCTGACTCCTCCAGATGGATTCCTGCGCACTCCTTGTGCTTGGCATTCAACAACTTCTCAAGTGTTGAATCCTTCAGACTCTGTGCACTTCCTGCAGCAGCAGGCCTTAGCTCCGTTCTCACATTCACGACTGAGTCTTCTTCTTCTTCGGCCTGTGACTTCCTCGCATGGCTTCAACAACCCAAATCGAATTCTGGGCGAATGAGAACAATAATTAAACTATTGAGCCTTCATCGACGCACTCCTTGCTGATGAATTCGACTGCACTCTATGCAGGAATATCCTGACTCAGATAGAGAAGCAATTGAAACTCATTCTCTTCCTTCTCAAACTTCAGTTTCAAACCTGAAATCTTATGCACAGCATATACAAAGCAAATGCATAACCAGAAAACATACATTCAAGAGAACAAACACAATACACAGAGAATAGACACATAACCATGTATTTGAATCAAAGCTTTCTTCTATTAATTCAATATTTGTACATGGATGTTCTCTACACAGTTCTCTGCTTGCTCCTCTATTCCTGAATGCTTCCCGAATTCTGAATTGCTAATGAATAATGATACAATGAGGGTGTCTATATCCATTTTCCCTCTTCGAACTCTAAACTGTCTAATCTAGACTTAAACATCTATCTACCTGCATTAAATCTATTAAATGCCTTCTATCTAATTCAGACAAGAGCGTATGGCTCGAGGTCTGATACAACATACAAAAGGTGCTTTCATAAATGCATCATTTATACATTGGCGCATCCTCTTGGATGAAAATTCAAAAACTTTCTGCTGGCTTGTCCAACTGTTCATTGCCTTCCATGCTGGCTCGCTTGTCGTGGGCGATGCTCCTGCATCATCTACATAGATACATTGAAACTGAAATGTATTTTTTGGACATCTCATCACTCGATGATGCTTATCGATATTTTGTTAAAATTGAGCAAAAATTTAAGCACTATAACAAACAAGAGTTCGGGTCTGCAAATCCTCAAAAACCAAATTATGATAAAGACGACCCTAAAAAACAGTTTCCAAAAAAGCAATCCAAGCCACAAGAAAATAAGGGTCATGGGAAGATAAAGAGGGACGTCAGAAAATGGTGAGATTTCCACAAAATCCCCTAGCACAACACTGATGAATGTCGCTCAAAATAGTCATTGGTAGCTGAAATCAAAGACAAGGAGCCGAACCCTGATTCAGAATCTAATTGAAAAAATACTGAGAGAAGAGAGACCATCGATGTATATCCCACTGGTATTGTCACGACCACAACAATTCAACCAAAAGAAACAACAGATACGAAAGAGGAGGAGCTCCTTTTACATATACAGATGTGTGTGAAGGGGACCACGCTGCATTTTATCCTTGATAGAGGAAGCCAGAATAACCTCATCTAAGCAGAGTTCGTCACTACTATATATTGAAAAATTTGCGATGATTTCTTGCGACGAAAGTACTCTTTCGTCGCAAAATTGAAGAGAAAAAGTTGATTTTTTCAATTTTATTATAAATCTAGCTCGTATTTGTCGCTCTCTCAATGGAAGAAAACATTCATCTCTCTTGCGAATATCATGAATATGGTGGATGATCGTTTCTCTTACGATGAACTTGTGCATTCGTCGCAAGAGAGACTATAAATATTGACCGTTACACTATTTGATAAAGTCCATATTGATCGTTATACTCTTTGACAAAGTCAAAATTGATTTGGTCAACTTTTGTTGCAAGTGTGACAATATGACCATTATACTCCTTGACAAAGTGAACATTGATTTGGTCAATGTTCGTTGCTATTGCGATGAAAAAATATCTATAAATATTTTACGAATTAGATATGTTGCAACAATCTTGCTATAACAACGACGGGTCAGAAAGGGTATTTTTGTGGAGATGTTGTGCAGAAGAATTTCATAAAATATTAGAGGTGGCAAAAAGGTAAAGCGAGTGAAAAGTGTGATGGTCGATGTTATTTTCCTTGCAAAAAAAATTTCCTCATACATCCCATAATAATTTTAATAGAAACAACTATAACACATTGTAGGAAATATGGGCACATTGATGGCGGATCAAATGAATAACGTCCCATGGTAATTAAATATTTATTCATTATCTATTTTTATATTGTCAATTATATATATATATATATATATATATATATATATTGTTTGAATGTTTTTTATAGTACACACTAATTTTGCATGATTGTTTGTAATTATAAAGTTAGATTTCCCCTCTAACTTTCCACAAAATATTGCACCAAGTAATAGTATAAATGATGTACAACCTGAGGAACATGATCAAGCAAGTGAGGATCTCATGGAAGAAGCTGATGGGATAAATCAAGTTAATGATCCCATGGAGTAATATGATGGGACAAATCAAATGATCCAAGATATGTTTTCTCAGCTGGATGACAATGGGGACAATGATGATAGTTATGGTGAACCTCTATTATAAAAGGCAAATAAACGACTTTATGAATGATTAAGATAAAATCTTCTGTCTACTACATTGTTGCTAGTGAACTTAAAGGTTATGAATAATTTGTCGAACACTTGTATGACACAGATCCTAAGGTATGTAGTATGTTTCATCTCATATTATACATAAATGTTGATTTTTTTTCTATTTGTTTTTAGTGTTAATTAATGTGTAAAATAAGAATGCAATTTTTATGATTAATATTCTTTACATTAACTAGTTATTTTTTATGTTGTAGATTGTTATGTGAATTTTTGTTACCATAATCAAATATTTTACCTTGCACATATCGAGGTTTGCATGCCATTAT